>JAOVYX010021004.1:0-16303 GCA_035668315.1 Drosera spatulata | reverse complement strand
GGACTCTGGATTATATTGGTAGAAATGGACCAGTTCAGATGATCATAGGGGGCCTGTTTATTCATAGTATGAGGCGCTCTTCCGTCTGCTTCATTCAAAGTCTGCAAAGGCTTTCTGCACTTGTAGACTCGAACTGCAAATACTCAAACTTCCAACATCTTGAAAGAAATTGTTGAACCTAAATGTTTCTTTTCGTACTGTGTCTTGATAAATGAGGGTTTCCGATTTTTAGTACTCTTTCAGTCTTTCACATTTCATCAAAAGAATCATTCGCTCTACTCTTTGGTAGATACTCTTTCATGAGCGATGGATCCTTATTCACTCCTAATTGAATGCTATAATATTTTGGTGTGCTTAGTATGTTCTGGTGAGTATTTTTACCTTTAAGAAATGCCTACTACTCCATCAGTGCTCCGTAATCAAGGGCCAAATCAAATAGGAGTATCATTTCTCCCAGTTATCTCTTACTATTAAAGGCCCAGCTCTCGTTGCTTTAATATTTGCTCGTCCTATTCCTGAGAACTACCTCTAGATCCTTGCAAAAGGGCATTGTTTTATGCAAAATCTCTGTTTCTCACAATCACTTCTCCTTTCTTGTTCCAGTTATGCACTATTCTTGATGCTGCCAATAAGCTAATCAACTCAACCAACTCAAACATTGCTAAGCTGTCGGAGAAAGTAGAGGAGCTCAAGGGGATAATCAAAAGAGGAGACTCTTCCATTGCGGCAGTTCGATCTATCCACAGCTCCTTAAGCCAAATAATAGAGCCATCAAGAGGCGGTCAATAAATACTTGGGCATGATGGCGACTAGATTAGCGTTAGAGATGAGAGTGTGCAGTATGTCACATTCGTGACTTCTTATTCCTCATCTTTGTGTTAGCATCAACGAACTTCAAGCAACAACTCCATGTAATGCTCAACTGCGTTTTAATCATATTTGATCTTGTAGGAATGTGCAGATTATGTCACAGAAAACTTCTCGCTATTGCATTGATTCAATACTCTCCTGACTCCCTTTTTCTGATATCTATTGAAAATTTGAAATCGCTGCAGAATAGCTATTCCATGTTACTATTACCATGAACACGGAACCAACTGTCCGGCGGAATAACCGAACTAGCATCATCCATAAATCTTGTCTTCCGGCTATGGAGACGACGATGTATGTTATCTGCAGATTCGCAACGGAAGACAACCGAAGTTCTTACTAACAAGACATTCAGCCGATCTAACTATATTTAAGCAATATTGAAGAATGAAACAAAGGTTGTTTGACTTGCAGGTTCCTGGTGTCCCAACTTGATGGGGAAACGAAACACTGCAAAAGTGCAGACGAGCACTCTACGCTATCTGTTAACTATCGGCACTCTACGCCATCTGTTCTTCAAACATTGTATAATCCTCTCTCTTGTAACTTGGCTGCTCTGTTCCAAGTCAATGCCCAAATATATCTTTGAAAACCTTCCAATAAAAGGAGAATAACGATAGAAATCTAAGTTAATATTCAAACACAAATAATAAGGCTAGTGACTTAGACAGACCTGAAATTTTCATTGGTATCTTGAAGTTTTCTGAGTAGGTACATTATAGTTATATCAAGATAGGTTATGATCTCATACTTGTTATCAGGTATCCCTATGTATTTAGCTCTTTGGATGAGGTTGGTCGTGAATTCTCTCGGATTTCTACCCTAAGATTGAGTAGAATTGGTTTGTCGGCGGTCGAAATTGTGTTCATTCCTGACCATTTCTGAGTAGTGCTCAACAAAAAAAATATAGTGCATTTGGTTCACTAGATTAGAGTTTTAGGATCTGAATAATGAGCATCTACCATTGGTTGAAGAAACCAGTGAATCATTATTCAGAGTTCAACCAATCAAAGATTATACTAATGAGACATTTGATTCGCATTGCCTCAACGTTTTCTGCATAAAAATATTAAGAGACGAATAGAGTATTGAGTATGACCCGGAGAACTTTACTTTTGAACTACTGTTATAGCAAGTGGGTATTGTCTATGTGAGAAATGAAAATGATGAAGCTACTAATAAAGACCTCTTGTCGGCCAGAGACTTGTAGCTACACCGCACAATTTGCTTAGACTACTGTCCAGACAAAACTCTTGTTATAGATTGATGAGCATTGGACACTGAATTAATTGAATTGAGATCAGTTATTGGAGTAGAATATAAAAATTACAGTAAAAAGATACAATAATCTGTATGAATTTTGATTTATGTATAGTAATAAATTTTGGAATTGAGCAAGTAAAACTATTCTATGCATTACTAATCTAAGCATTACAGATCCAATCTGCATTAGCAATTTTTCCAACCAATACTGTAGTAGAAAATAGACGCCAACTTTGACTCTCTCCAGGATTAGAGAGGTAAGTGCAGAAGTTTGGTAGCCTAGCTTTGAAGTACTAAATGCAGGTGAGACAAAGCTCCCACTTCTGCGCCCATATAAGCAAAGCTCACAGCACTTGGATGCATCACTAACTGCCCAAACCCAACATAACAAAGAAACCAAAGCAACAACAGCAAAGATCACCATCACTTGATCCTATGGGTTCTATAGACAAAACACCGGTGAGGATCAACGACGAGGACGACGAAGCGGGCGTCTACGCGTTACATTTAGCGCTCGCTTACACCGTCCCGCCTGTCCTTAAGGCAGCTATTGATCTTAACCTCCTAGACATCATAGCAGCCGAGGGTGTCGCCTCGGGGAAGTTCCTGACAGCGTCCGAGGTGGCGGCTAAGCTCGAGACCAAGAATGCGGAGGCGGGGGCCATGATCGATAGGATGCTCAGGTTGTTGGCGAGCTACTCGTTGCTTCGGAGCACGAGTAGGGTGGTTGAAGGTGGGATTAAGGCGGAGAGGGTGTATGGGATTGCTCCTGCTGGGAAGTTCTTTGTCAAGAGTAAGGAGGATGGGTCGTTGGCTTCGTTGCTGCCCCTTGGTTGCCACCGCGCCACCTGGGAAGTCGGGTATGGTTTAATCATCTCTTTTGGTCTTACGTGCAGTTGTTATCTTCATGATCCGGACAGATATCATGTCAATGAATGTAAAGATCTTGTGTTCAGTCTCTTGAGTACTTTCTTATACAGATGAACTCTACTGATCAATTAATGCATGCATCAGATATTTATCTCTATATGTGGATATGTGGATATGTGGACTCCGGATTCCTAACTTGCATTATAGATAGTGTAGGGACATGTTGAACCATTGGCCAGTTAATAGCTAGAGTCAAGTCGGCAATATTATTTGTATGACTACCATTTTATTTTATTTTCTTTTGTCCAATATGACTACCATTTTCAGAACCTAGTTCCAATTCGGTGAAAGCTCAAAGTTCATGATCATGACATTGACTCAGTTTCCAAACAAGATATCTAGTGTCCGTGACAGTATCTGACTTGTCTTGTGTTCTGCTTAAGCATATTGAGAACATAATATTGAGATGTGCTTGTAAAGTCATTTCATAATCGGTGTTCTACAAACGGACCATTTTGGATGTGATACTGTATGATCGTATGATGATGAAACTGCTCTATGGTTTGGTGCACTAGGTGTGGCTTGAAGGAGATGATCCTCGAGGGAGGGGACATATACCAGAAAGTTCATGGGATGTCCCTCTTCCAGTACATGAACAAAGATCCAACATTCAACAAGATCTTCAATGCCGCCATGGCCGATTTCACCGTCATAACCATGAAGAAGATCCTCGACACCTACAAGGGGTTCGAGGGCATGACGTCCTTGGTCGATGTTGGCGGAGGCATCGGTGCGAGCCTCAACATGATCGTCACCAAGTATCCTTCTATCAAGGGTGTCAATTTTGATCTTCCTTATGTCGTGAAAGACGCACCGGCTTTCCCAGGTATACTTCTATGATGATGCATGTTGATACATAGAGGTTTAAGTTTTAACACAGATCCATGCATGGGCTTATGCATACAAATGTGTGGTTACATTTCAGGTATTGAACACATTGGAGGAGACATGTTTGCCAGCGTCCCAAAAGGAGAAAACATCATGATCAAGGTAGCTTAATTACAATGTCCTCTTGTTTTAGACTGCTCCTAAACCTAAAGCCGACAATGAATATCAAATGCCAAACTCATTGTAGTGTGCGTAAGTAGCCATCAAGACTATAACTGTCTTGTTGCTTGTTAATGCCTTGTTGCAGTGCACATTGCATAACTGGAATGACGATCAATCTGTCGATATCTTGAAGAACATCTACAAAGCCCTGCCAGATAACGGCAAGCTGATCGTTATGGACTTCGTCCTGCCAATGGAACCCGACGGCAGCTGGGCAGACAAGCACGTTGCGGAGCTCGACAACATAATGTTGGTCCAACAAGGAGGACAGGAGAGGACAGTAAAGGAACTCGAGAGCTTGTGCGAGAAATCTGGCTTCAAGGGTTTTGAGTTCATATGCTTTGCTCATACCATTGGAGTCATGGAGTGCCACAAATAATCAACATGAATCATATACATATGTGCAATTTCCTGTCAACCTGAAGTTGAGTTCCCTATAATAAGAGTTTGTTTTACTATGTGCTGATCGTATAATTTTATAGTTTTTGGCACTCATTGTATTATTGTAATTCTGTTACTGTGTACTCGTTAATAAAAAAGAGAATTCACAAGCAATATTCCTCTTGTGTGAAAGATTTCCAGCTCTCTGAAGGTGAGACTAAACTTGTTACGGGGAGTATTATGCTTAGTCCTGAAGTGAGTTAGTCCCAGGTGCTTTGTTTTCTTGCTTTGATGCTTTGGGTCGGGTACTTGTTGAATTGGCTCTTATGCCCTGGTCTATTGTAAATACGTTGATTAAAAGTTCCATTCATGCTCATGGTAACTCGAATCACTAAGACAGTTCATGGGTTTCGGATCTTTAATTACACGATTCCCAAAAAAAACTATGATCATAAAATAAATTTATTGATTATATATTGACACTTTATTTTCTTTACAATACAATATAATCTAAAAATATATTATAAATATATAAAGTTAGTTTAGGGATTCTTTCTGCCAATATGATTGAAGTAGATTTATGTAATCGTCAACAGAATTTGGTGGGTACATAATGTGAACTCTAAAAATAATATATAAATTGGATTAATGACTTGTTAGTCTAGGATTAAAATACACAACTTAAATTATCATTAGTGTTTTACGATATTTTCGTAAAAAATGATGTTTGATCGTCACGCGACGCGAGTTAAAGTTCGTTTCAATAAATACGTATGAACAAATTGTTGTATCTATTTTGAGACGAAGAAAGTACAAATATATGGGGACATAAAGAGTATGAAGTATCATAATAGGGAAAAGAAAATATATGTCTAGATGTGTCTAATAATAAGTGAATGGTGAAGATTAAATAACAAAAAATAAATAATTAAATATTAAAATCTAGTATTTTAATCTCAACCCTTCAGTTATATTGTTTTAGTCTCTGTTATTCATTTATTAATAAACACATTTATATGACAGGTTTTTTCAAACCCACGATGATGTGGATCATCTTAAAATAAACATAAACGTGTAGGGTGTAACAGCGCCACCCTGCATGATCCTTTCGAGCCGGCAGCCGCCACTCGAACTCCCCTCTCACTTCACCCCCCAACTTCGACGTCACTTCCCCTCTGTGCCGCCGCCTTCATACGCCGACCAATACCCGTTCCTCGCCACCGTCCTACTATATGGGCCCCGCAGCAGGAGTGTGGACAAGTTACATATAGGCACTCAACAGTACTCTACTCTCATTAATTTCTCCTCGTTCACTTCACTTGTTCAAACAGCCCATCAGATTTTCTTTTGAACTAAGTTACTATCGAGGATGGCTCCCCGCTCGGGGCCACCCGACGAAGAGGACGAGGCGGATAAGGAAGAAGGAGATTGTGGTGTTGTGATCATCAGCGATGATGAGGGCGAAGAAGCAGTGGATGTGTTGGCCAACATGGGAAAGTCAGGTAAATTGGTTGATCGAGCAAATCTCAAGCGCTTGGGGCGAAAACCTGCCGCATTGGCGCCTTTGCCATTCGATCTCCATGAGGTTTGCTTAGTTTTTTTTTCTTCCGATACCAAACTGGTTACTGTCCTTGGGTACTCTGAGTTGAGTTCTGTTATCAACTAGTAGAAAATCACGTGAAGTTCATGTAAAAGCGACAGTTTTCTATGGTTTACTATCTGGGACAGGAACCAGCTGATTTGACGGCTGAAGTGTACGGTGATTTCAAAGTGGCAGTTCTGAGTTCCTTGTGTTCCACGTCGAAGCGTGGTGGACGCGGTGGCAAGTCGAGTCAGGATGTGACCAAGGTATCAATTTGATTGCAATGGTACTTTATGAAATGAACAGTTTGTTAGAGTATGGGACTAAACAACATCGGCTAGAGAGTCAGTCGAGTCGGACATCGACCCAAACTTTTACTATATTCATCTCGGGTCAGGTTTTAATCAAACTTGAACTCCGGTAAAAGAATGGCTACGAGTTTGACTCGTATGAAGGTTCGCAGACTCACAAGCCGCACGTCGGGTCATAGTCGAGACAGTCGATCGAGTCGAACTCGGGTTTTTTTATAAAAAAATGATTACAAAAATTGATTTATCGTCACACTTAAGTTATTCAAAAATTGATTTATACTTGATTTAAAAAAATTCTAAGGACTCTTCGATACGGTCTCGAGCCGAACTTGAACCCGGGCTACTTGCGAACCTATCGAGTCGTTTTTACGAGTTTCATGGAGCTACTAATCGGGTTTCATGAACCCGAATTTTAGGCCGAGTTCAGCACCTGAACAATGCTTGGGTCGGGTCGGATTCGGGTTCGAACTACCCGACACAAGTGCAGCTGTAACATCTTCCAATCAAACTAAATTTAATTGACAAAATTCCAGCAAGAGAAGGAAGAGCAAAAAATGCGTCGAATAATGGCTAACAGGGAATCAGCCAGGGCGACGATCCGTCGAAGAAAGGTGCCTATTCTTCCATGTCTTCACTCATCCATAGCCTATACATACATATTTTCGCATATATATGAGAAGCCATTTGATTCAAGTCGACAAACCCCTAATCAAACCTCATTGTATTTGACTCCTCTTTGATGTGTATGCTCTAGGCTCATCAAGAAGAGCTAGCGAGCAAAGTGGCAGATCTAGTTAGCGAGAATGACGGATTAAGAAGGGTAGGCAAGCACAGTATTCATCTCTAATCTTTTTTTCCTCCTGATATTCCACATTCAAAATCACATTCTTCACACATTCCTGACGTTCATACGTGCTATATATTTCAATCATGCAACAAAATCTGACCGAAACGAAAGGAGAAGGAAGTTGCCATGGAGCAATACCTATATATCTCGAACGCATCAACAAGAACCTGAAGGTAAGAGTAATATCAACAAGTACATTTAAACACTAAAGGTTATACAATAGGCATTTTATCTACACAACTTCCATTGGCTAAAGGTTATACAATAGGCATTTTATCTACACAACTTCCATTGGCTATGTTGTCAAGAGGAATTAACTCAATGATAAACCGTGCCCCTCATAATCATGAGGTCAAAGGTTCAACATATAAGAACATCAGGAAACGGCTTTGCGTGGCTTCTTGATGGAATTCACTCCATGCCAGGTATGCAGCATTGAGGAGACAATGAGTTCATGATGATTAGCGAGGATGACGACCAGGATACAATGCTGATACGGATGTATATATGTCTAAATAGTGTGTTTCTGTGGTATGGGTTGGTTTGAAAGCAGAGGAACTCAAGAAACCAAGCATTGCATCTAAATAATGCCAAATGTCAGCATATCAAGATATATGTATAATTACGTACCGAGAGTAATGGCTCAGTTCCGTCATGATTCTTTCTCATAGCAAAGCCACTGCTCACTTCCCCGTGTGCATAGCAACAACTTTCGATGGTTCATGGTTGGACTTAATTCTCATCGTCATCTGTTCTTCCTTTACCATCAGCTTTACTTGTAGAACTTTGGACGCCTTTGTCTGGCGATGCACATGCTTGGTAGGCGGTGAGTTCCTTTTGGCTGGCTGTTTTGCATATCTTCAAAGCTTTGTGTAACATCTTGACTTCCAGGTTCATCACGACAGCGCAGTGCTGCGAGCAAAAATCATGATGTGTGATTAGTTAATGTGCAACTGATATGTAGCTTTGGAAGGAATATGAAGTTTTCTCAAGTTGAATAGATGAAAATCTTACACAGAACTCCACCGTCAGACTTCGACTATGACACTTCATTTTTCATCCTCTTATCAGGTACTTCTTCAATGTTGATGTTGCCTCCTTTGAAGTCCAACACACATGCTTTACTTCCCTTCCTGGGAAAGTCACCGAGTTTACCTTCAAGTTCAAACTTCTCAGCAGACCCGAAACCTCAAAACGAGCTATTAGCTCGTTTAACCTCCCATCAAGGTAACACCATAGTAGAAGCAGAGAATCAATTTCTTCGATCCCTTAAAATCAATATTTTCTCCTAAACATATTCCTTATATATATGTATACTTCTCCTATGAAATCTCGCTCTTGATTTGCCATAACCCAAGAACCAAGAAGAGAGCCCATCTTGAGAACCAATCCGGCAACAAAAGGTGTATCATGTCTTTGAGCCCTCCTCGAATCCGAATCAGCAACCACAACGCAACCTATAACCTCTGCTACTGCTACTATTGTTTCCGGACTGTTAGAATCTCATCTACAGGCCTGTCGCAGCTTGTCTGTCCGTGATGTCTTGGCCAGTTTGTTGTCGAGATACAAGTCCTAGCACCAAGGCTTTTCCTGGACTTCACCAACTACGATCCTTCCCCTGAATCCAGGCTCCTCAAAGCTCTTGCCCTGATGCTCGGGCCACCGATCAGGGTCGGACATCAGGGTCAGGATCAACGACGAGGCAGAACCCGAAGAAGACAAAATGCCGGTATCGAAAGAGATGGTGGCTGGGATCATGATTCAGGAATCAGGTTATGGCCCCGTATGCCTCGCAGATGATTGGACCTTCGAGTCCGAAGGGCAGGGGTCTCCATGGATCAGCCTTCGGCCAGTGAGCCGTCATGATGGCAATGTGGGTCCCGTGACAATTTGCTGCCTCCAGGAGTTGATCCAAGGGACTACTTTGAGGGGCCAGGGTTGAGGGAGTTGATTGAGGAGTTGACAGAAAATGACCGAGAAGGGCCACCTCCGGCACCAGATTCCTCGAATGAGGCTGTGCCTACCGTGAAATTAACGAGTGAGCATCTGGCTGATGGATCAGAATGCCCTGGTTGCAAGGAGGAGTTTGAGGTTGGAAGTGAAGTGAGGAAGCTGCCTTGTTACCATATCTACCATTCAGATTGTATAGTTCCATGGTTAAGGCTTCACAACTCCTGTCCTCTATGTAGGCATGAATTTTCCAGTTACAGGCTCTTCTGATCATGATGATAATGAATATGGGATTGAGTCCGAGGAGTTGCAGGATGAAGAGGGCGAGAGAAGAAGGTGCCTGAGTTGGAGCAGATTGAGCTCTCTATGGCCTTTCCGGTCGAGGTATCAACGGATTCGTCCCCTAGGAGATAACAACAATGACCCTCCAGGAGGTTAGAACAATGAAATTTAAATAAACTTTGACACTCACTTTGGTCAAATTTACTTTATGTCATGGGAACTAGTAATTTCTGTCTATCTGATGATTCCCGTTAGTAGTTATAAACCCATGGAAATGCGGATTATCATGTAAAACTCAAAGTCCAACCTCCAACTCGTGTTTTTTTCTGAGATTTGAATAGAGCAGTGGTTTCCTTAATATTGACATGCTCCTTCCTGCTACTTGCGGTTCCTGTCATGTTTTTTTTCTTCCCCATCTATCCGTCGCAGTAAGAGCCATACTGATTATTTCCCAGTTGTAGGTATCCTTTTGGAGACATTTTAGCATTAGCCATTAGTAATCAAGGTCCCTGTATGGATTATCAGGAGAACAGTAGATTCTAGCCAAGCAGAGGAGGAAGACATGGATAGGAAACAAACATCATGTTGCAAGTTCATTTCAAGGAAAAGTAAGAACGAATGCGAGAGTAAAGACACTAAAGTTACCTGAAAGATTTGTCAATCTGTATAATCCGGCTGAACCATCTCTATGTAGCAAGACCTGCAGTCCCTGTCTAAGAAAAATATCATGGATAGTATTGTATAATTCATACGGCTTGATCCAATAGTGAAGCTGTTCGATCATATAATTTCCTCTTTGACGAATAGAGCTAAAATGCTGTTCATGTTGTTGAAACTTGAAAATTTAGCATTACCTTCATGGAAGATCACAATTTGGGATTTCTGCAATGGGTTCTCAAGTGCACGGTTTTTTCACTGGACCACCAGGATCATTCATGCTAACCATTCCTATAATCTTCATGTTTCAGTTCCCAGATCATGGAGGCAGCTCTGCGACATCCTTTGAATGCTCTCTTGTGGCAAGAAACAGATAAATGTCAAATCCACACGCTCTAAAATCGACAGGACAAGTCAGCAACGCCACTTTGCCTTACCTGAATTTGTAATGCAGAACATATTTGGATAAATTTGTGCGTACATTTGTGCGCTGTCACATAAATAACACAAAGCTGAAAGCTCTGAAATCAGAAATCGGGATAGGGGTTCAAGTGATCTTTACCAGAAAATCGAGATTCTTGAAAATAGCATGCATCACATACAAAAATTTCAAGCTACAAAATCGATCAGTAGAACACAATCGGTTTTCCCGTTAATAACTTTGTTCATACCCTATAAATTCTGACTCCGAGTGTTACAAAATCAAACTGGATTTCATGTCAACCATCTGAATACTAATTATTCAACAAAATAAATAAGAAACCAAAGACAATAGGCCATTTATGTGATTCCAGTAGAAAAACAGCATGAGAATGAAGGCAACCAAGGAACACAAGGATCCCAAACAACATAGCTCATTATGTATTCTAAACTCCCAAGTAGTGTGAGCCCCGTGAGATGAAATGTCCAAGGACTTAAATCTTCTTCTCCAAACTTGGCTTCTACTTGCGGCGGGAGATCAACTGAGGACGCCGTCCAGAAAAAACTCTAGAACATGATGAAGTTGCCGGCAGTTAGGGCAGCGATCATCCTCTTTAAGGCATCAAGAAACGAAGTCAACCCAAAGCCATGCGTAAGGATTTGGTGCTCCCTGATAACTGCAACAGAATAATGCAATGATGAGATCAAGAATAAGGGAAACTGCTGTATTCCAGGTTAATTTTAAAAATGAAAGCCCCTTAGCACTAGCCTTTGTGCGCATATAAGACAAACCTGGAAGAATGAGAGAAACAATCAGCATACAAGGTATATTTAGTTGACATATACGCTGACCACAGCTACTCTTGTGGGTCTTTCCTCTTTCGATCTGACGCTGAAGCAGCTTGTGATTGACCAAAAACAGAACTGCAAGTCAAAAGAGGAGAGAAGCAAATATTTCAATTTTTCTGGGAAAAAAAAAACTGGTAAGATCACAATGAAACAAGCAAAACATTAGTAGATCACTCACCCGCAGGTTGAGCATTCCTTCTGATGCTTGCAAAAAATTGACAAGCAAACAGAACATATGTAGCCCATGCCAATTGTATTTTTGTGACAAAAGCATCTGCAGGTTCATTTAAGTAGTGAAAAGGAAAAGGAGAGACAAGTTTTCAGAGGATATAAGGGAAATAGCAGAGGTAGGAAATATAAGAGGAAGCTAAGTTAGACCCAAGCTCTAATTATTATTAAAGAAAATGGCAGCAAAAATCAACTTACGAGGCCCGGAAATCTACTCCTACTGGCTTAGGGAGCTGAAGAAAATTGCGAGAGTGCAAATCGGTCGCAAACACTGTCTGCATGCCACAAGCAGACCATGTAACTGGCTTTCACATGTGAACCAGAACTTGCGTAAAAAATTATCAACATGTAGAATGAGGCAATTGACTTTCAACTAACATTCAACAGCCCACACAAGTAACAAAAGTAACGCTAAACTGAAAGGGAAAAGGGACTGCAGAGAAACTTCACAATCAGAAGAGAGGAAAAAAAAGAGGTGTAAAATACTTACTCTCGGCTGTGGATGCAGCGGAACGGACCTGAAAACACGCTGTATATCTATTTTCCAAGTCAGTTACAGCAAACTTAGCATGAAATATTTTCAGGTAACATCTATTGCTGAGAATGTTCCTTGATTCAAAGAGCAAATGATAAATGGTAAAATCATGAATTCAAAGCGTAGGGAGAATCAACAGTACAATGCTTATTGTAAACACCTCATACTAGGCATTACAAACATTTTTACGATTGCGTCATTCTGATCCTGAAGAACCACAAAAATCCTCCTATTGAGCTTCCCATCACAACTGCCACACCGAAAAATAGAAAGCAATCTACTTGTAAGCAAATTCTAACTGAGCTAAGCTGCTAAAGTTTCTAACCATTTTGTAACATCACCAACAAATTAGATTGCTAAAGCATCCACCGATCCAAAAAGGATACAACAAAGCGCCATTGACAAAAACCACGACAACAGCGAAGCCGGAACCCCATCAACAGACCCCTCGCTACTCAACTTCTCATCCTTCTCCAAAAACCCCTCCAAATTCCCCAACAATTCCTCACAAAACCCCGGCAACACCCCATTCCCGGAGCTCTGCGTCATCTTCGACAGCGACAACAACGAAGAATCATATACATACCCACACGAATTATACCCAGTAGCTATAACGACTATCTGGTTGAGTTGATTGAGCAGCAAAATCGAATTCAGAAACGAGAGAACCTGCACTACCCAGAAACGAAATTGACCACTAAATCAAAGATTAATAAAATGGGTATCGAAATTAGATTTTGAAATGGGAAAGAGCCATTTTACATGTGAGAGGAAGGTGGAGAAGGAAAGGGGTGATGATGGGTTTGATGCAGCGGTCCAAAAATATGGGTTGGTGTCGAGGAGAAGCACGATGAGGCTGACGTCGTCTGCAAAAATGGAAGAGATTTTAGGGTTTGATTAATTGAAAAGGGAGGAGATAAATTGGGGAAGAGGCGATGAGAGTTACCTGAGTAGAGCTTCGATGGAGGAGGTGGGGGAGCCATGGCTCCTGGTGGTGGTTTGTGTAACCGTGTTTGTCAAAGCTTCGCTGTTCCAAAATAATTTAATTTTATTACGATTGATTATTAATCTGATTTATTATAATATTATTTATGTAATTTATGTTATATATATAAGAAATACTATTGATGATTATATATATTTATTTTAAATCATATGAAAAATCTAAAAAAATTCTTTGTCGTGATGGTGTTAAACAATTTAAATAGTTATAATCTTCTAATAATGTTATAATAATGAATCAAATATGTAACAATATTGAAACAAAATGAGATAATAAAAAAACATTATAATTTAAATATATTAATAATAAATCATAAATATTGTGTAATTAACGTATGACCTATCAAACTTGATATCAAAATAAATCAAATTTTAATACCAGAAAATACTAAATTAGCTCTATATATAAAGCGATTACGATGAAGTTATGTTAGTGGTAAGTTTCTTATTATGACTATCTAAGTTTAGTTCTTCAATAATTTGATTATAAAAAGGGATTAGGGAATATGATGCTAGCTATGTCTTGTTGGGGATTTATTGATGATGAAGATTAAATAATTGAAAATTTTAAAAAACAAAAACAGTTTTTAAAAAATCTCTATCGTTAAATGTGTCGTAACAAAATACAATTTATATATTCCTAACAACAAATTTTCTTTTTCCTTTTAAAAAATGATAACTATACTTTTTATTGCATCGTTACAACCTGTTTGGTTTTGAAGCTGGTTTAGAAAAATCCAAGATTGACCCCCCACCCCCCCAATCCCATGGTTTGGAGGAGAGTCAATTGGTGTAAGACCTCTCGAGAAACCCTGTATTTCAAATATTTGTGTGTGACGGAGAGCAGTAGAGTCTGTTACTAGAGGCTAAGGGTGGATGCGGCGAACATCAGAAAGAAACTAAGTTTAAAATCCAAAGCTTAGAGAACGAAGAACTGAATAGTACACTAGAATACCTAAATGATGGGGAGCACCTCAATTATATCAGTCCAGTCTAGAGGAGAATGATCAGTTAGCTACACAAAACGATTAAACAATCCATGAACAATTGTCCAGCGAGACTAAGCTAGAGTTAGGAGCGCATCATGATCTGAACAACGATGAATAGAGCAGCCACAGCCCGGGTACTGACGAAAGGTTGGACCAAGGAGGAAGTGGAAGCTGAAGCGACATTGCCAGAGACGCTTGACACAGGGCCACCAGCTGGGTTAGAACCAGGGAATGCTGCAGATGACGGCACCATGGCTATTCCTCCAGCTCCTGATCTTGAACCGCCTGCCTGTATAGGAGCTGGTGATGGAGCATAAATGAAGCCAGTAGTGATTCTCGAAGGTGGGGTGATTAAAGGAGGAAACTGCTGTGGACCTGCATCAGGTTCAAGATTTGCATCAGATACATCAATAGTCAAGGAGGAAACCATCTTGAATTTGGTCGGCTAAAAGTTAGAATCCTTGGTTAGTTGGTTATATTCCATACAAGTTCCAATTGGACCCATAACAAATGGAACATTTTTAGTAGCAGATATTTAACCTGCCTAGCTAACAAATGAATGATGCGTCAAGTCCCAACCCTTCTCTATTCTCCTGACTCGGATTGTGATACTGGAAATCATTTCCCCAAGTCATTCCAGCATAAAGAACATGAATGACCCAGGATTTACATGTTGAAAACTGGCTATCATTAACATTAATCAAGTTCAAGTCGGTCATGTTTCACAAACTATAATGACTTTCCTTTCTTGTTTTGATAAGATCTAAAAGAAATTGCTAACGCCCGTGGAAGTAAGCTGGAGCATGAAATAGCATCAAGTGCCCCAAGCAGATCAAAGTAATAGACAATAGCTGTCGGACTAGATGATACAATAGAGTAGAAAAGAAAGGGTATAATTTTCTCCAAGCTTTACCTGGGCATCGAGGCTGGAGAGACGTGGACAACCTGCAGAAAATGATCATGAAAATCGTATGCCTACTGTTAACAGGATGTGCATATAAAAGGAACATCAAGAGTGATATGACTTACGTAGTCCAAATGGTACCATTGACGAGCCCGCTATAACTACAAGATGTCACACTACAACCTGCACTACTTTGTAGCACCGTGACATTACCTAGCATGAGGCTGCTGTTGCGACACTGCATGCTAGAACAAGACGCTGCTAGAGATGACGGCGTGCAGTATAAGCTGTAGGAACCAGCACCGACAAAGAACATAGAGGGTTTCAGTGGAAGGCAGAACCATGCCCTTCACAGATGAGAGGACTAAAACAATCTATGACAACAGGAACAATCAAAGTAAATCACTTACCTGCCACTCCCTCGAGCACAGCTACACTGGACACAATGGCTAGCAGTGATAGCATAACTTCCATTTGCCACAATCAAGGCGTAATCAGAAGCATACTTTGGAAAGTTAGATGCACAAGCTGCAGAAAGAAGATCACGTATGTAAGGGCGATCACATTAGTAATCAGGACCTTTCAGAACTAGATAAGCAAACAAGAAACTCAAAAAAATGGCTTTAATCTCATAAAAAATTTTAACTAAATAAATGGCATTTCAAAAGGGAAAAAAAAACCCTCATAAATCAAAGTGGCTACATCGACAAGCCACGAAAAATTGCATACTTCAGCCTAGTTACAATTTAAACCCCAAGATGGTGTGTGCAGGGTACTCTATCACTCCATTTAAACCCCAAGATGGTGTGTGCAGGGTACTCTATCACTCCTGGGAGCAAATATGGTCAAAGGTCAAAGTTTACAAGAAACTCCAATGATGAGGCATAACATCAGCGCATAATTTCAATGCATACTATAATCAGTAGACTGGTCCCTTGATGTTATTGACTAAATTATTTATTAACATATCTTAATCACACCAAATCTCCAACAAACATGATCATACAACATAAGCACAAATATTCTTCCAACATTCTCATTGCCCCCACCAAATATCAACCCTAAATCACACCAAACAAGAAACCACAAATCAAACACCAAAAACAACATCATCATGACACAAAAGCACCATAGAATCACAGATTAGCTAGATCACTACCAGATAACGGAACCTCGACAATATCACCATCGACAACACCAGCATTCCCCAAAGCATTCACATTCTGCAAATCCGCGACAGTCGTCACAAACCT
>JAOVYX010021003.1:0-16303 GCA_035668315.1 Drosera spatulata | reverse complement strand
TTAGCGACGGAAAGTCTTTCCGTCGCCAAGTGTTTGTATTATAGCGACGGAATCCGTCGCAAGATTTGGTTTAGCGATGAGGTTTTTAGCGACGGACTATTCCGTCGCGGATTATCCCTAGCGACGGATTTTGTTCTTTTAGCGACGGATTTAGTCCGTCGCTAAAATCAAGTTTTTTTGTAGTGCATAACAATGAGTCACGTGATCTCATTGTTTTCTTATAGGATGATTGATCCTCCTCCACATGATAAGTCACAAAGTCCTCACCGAAACTCTTAGGTATTCGCTCTCCTTTGGATTCTCTAAGTGGGACTGACTCAGAAATCATTACGTGTTGAGTGTTAGAACAGATTGGTTCAGATGTTGTTGGAGACTCTTGAACGATCTCACTTTGACCTGGTAAGGTCATACCCTTATTTTTGAGAAACGTGTTCGTAAAGAATACCGCATCACGAGATTCTATCACCTGATTGTTTGATAGATCAAGAAATCCATAATGCCCTGGACTTTTCGCGTCGGAAGGCACGTGAGCGTTATGCCGTCACAGACCCGGTCCGTGACAAGGCCAAACAAACCGAATGCGTTTCAGGGGTACCGCAATCAAGGATCTATGAACAGTAATCGAATTCATAACTTACAATCTCAAACACCTGTTTAGTTACAATCATTAATGTGCAAGTTATGCAGATCGTTTATTACATTTAAACGATATAAACATCTCATCTGTCATAATATCCAAAGTACATGGAATCATCCATATACAAGCAAGCTCTCTCTAAGAGCCTTTAGGTACTGCTGGGGGCATACCAGCAATTGAAAAACATAACCGTGAGCTAATGAAGCCCAGCAACCTCGGGTGTATGAATCCCAATTACAGGGAATTTCCGCTAACGGCTATGACGACCGCCGAAAGTCCCTAAAATATTTTTATATATATAAGAAAATATGGACGTCCTATCACACAACATCGTTTTTCATTTCTTTACATGTCTTTGTATCGTTTTTAAAAGTCATTCTTTTCTTTTGTAGATAATTAGGGTTCATGACTCGACTCAAAAACAATGAAAACTCCAAGGATATGACCGACTCGGAGTACAAAGTTAAGATAAAATGTCAATCGTCAGGCGGGTTACCCAATAGATTCTATTTTCGCACCTTTCTATCCTGTGCGTCGCCTAGCACCTCTTGTGCGCATTCAATGAGATATCGTTTGCCTGCATTGAGATAATTTGGGCCTCCCTACAGAAAGCAACCCATGGCCCCGTCATAACGGCGTAGAAGCCGCTGCATGCATGCAAAGAGGATAAGGAACGCCCATCGCTCCCTAACTAGTTTTCACCCGTGACGTTGACTCAGATGAAATTACAGGAGTGCAATAACTCAAACCCAAGCCACCAAGGCTATTCAAAGATACAGATGATCGCAATGGATCGAAAAAGGGACACCATGTTCGACCTTCTCAACAAATTCAAGAAAACGACCAATGATCCACAAGGGATGTCAATGCCGTCCTTATCAGTTCAAGAAGGCGATATTTCTTAGTTATTTGGTTTTCATTAGTTCACATAGATAATATAACTATGCTCCACATTCCCCGTTCCCTTTTTTATTAATCATTTAACGGTCGCTTTCATTTATTTCCCATGAGGGTATATTTATTATAAGGGGACATTGTAATTCATTTCAACCCCAGGTACCCCATCACATGTCAAACGTGATCGTTTATGCATATTTGACAATTTATTTCCATGCGTAGGTGTTATATAACTCATATACGCATTTAGGTTTAAGGTTCGAGGCACGAAAATGCATTTTTTCGGGGTAGAAAGCCGTCGCGGGCGCGACACTCCCCTGTCGTGGGCGCGACGCCACTGTGCAAGAAATTCCCAGATTTTTTCCTCGTCGCGGGCGCGACGCTCCCCCGTCGCCAGTACCTGCAGGAAACCTCCCTGCCCGTCCCCGGATAGTTCAATACACGTTTTTAAGCATCCAAATCATTCCACACACGTCTAACACAGCATAAACACGTCTCAAAGCATCCACGGACGTGTTTGAATCGTGTGAATGAAAAGAAGAGGTGTGTCGGACGAGTGAGGTTACCTCGAACGTGTTTGGTTTTCTTAAGCTCACAATCACACGAACGGATCTTTTGACGTCCTTTGATCGGACTGCTGGCAGCTTCCCTTCCCTCAGCCAGCTGCTGCCCCTTGTCGTGTGCGTCGTGTTGATGGTGAGACGATCGTGAAGACGGTTTGATGATCGAATGATGATTATGATGATATTGCTTGATGATGATGATGTTGATGATATTGGTGTTGATGATGGCAGCCGCAGGGGAGTTGGCCGGCTGCTGGGGGCTGCATTGGTGGAGGCAGAGAAGAGTGGAGAGTGATGGTGTGGCAAGTGGTGGTGCAGGGTGAGTGAAGTGGAGAGGAAGTGGAGGGAAAAGGTGAGGGAGAGTGGGAGAGTTTGGTGTGGTGGCCGACTATCCAACATTTCATCCCACAAAATGTTTCGTTCAATCCATTATTCACCCAAATCTCGTAATATTAACCCATGAAAAATCTATTTACATCGATAGATGTATTCCGTGTATGAAAATATGACCTCGCGAGTCATAATCCATTGTTTTTGGGATTAAATCGATAGTCTTTGCGCGCAACGTTTATAATGTTATAACATTGTAGCGTTATTCGTTCGTAACGTTTATTGGCGCATTCAACAAATCACCCCAAAATAATCCATCGTCATATTTGATTTAATTAATCAAATATTTTCTTAGATTTAAATATATAACCTTTTAGCACGATTTATTTTAAAATTGTAACGTTATATATTCATCTCAAAACTCCCAAATTTCTCGGGTATTACAAAACCGATCCACAGCACTATCTTCTGCACCTCCCAAATACACGCATGCGTTAGTTCTAATTCTCACCTTAAGTCTTCTAGGGTCTGGTATCCTTACATAAGCGATACAACCCCAAATCTTGAGAGTATCATACCTACAAGGGTGTTTGTACCATATCTCATAAGGAGTCGAGTTTAACTTTGAGTGCGACAACCTATTTAAAATGTGATTTGCAGTTTTAGGTGCTTCTCCCCAATAACATGAAGACATGCCGGCTGTCAGTAACATGGAGTTTAACATTTCGGTTAACGTCCTATTCTTTGTTTCAACAATACCATCTGATTGGGGTGAGTAAGGAGCTATAGTTTAAAGGATTATGCCATGAGAGTCGCAGAATTCTTTGAACTCAGTCGATTTATACTCTCCTCCTCTATCAATTCTAAGCCTTTTAATCTTCAAGTTGAGTTGATTTTCAACTCTATTTTTGAAAATTTTGAATTTCTCAAATGCTTCGTCCTTAAATTTTAACACATAAATATGACAATATCTTGAAAAATCATCAATAAACGCGATTAAATAATTCCGTCCATCCCTTGTCACATGACTTTTAAAGTTATAAATATCGGAATGTATTAAATGAAAAAGTTGTGTGTTTCTAGAAACCGAACTATAAGGTTTTCTAGTAATTTTTGTTTTTGCACACACTTCACATCTGTTAAATCTTACCGCGAAGTCCAATGGTATATTATGAATTTTAGCTAGTTTAACCATTTTTCTATTGTTCACATGTCCCAACCTGTGATGTAATGTTACGCGATCAATTACATTAGAATTTACTTGGTTAACTATGTCATGCTCTAAGCTCAAACGATACATACCATCAACTAAGTAAACGCAACCAAAATAGAAAGTATTAAAAAATATACTTGCTCTACCACCTTGAAAAGAAACACACATGTCATTACAAAGCAAACTAATAGAAAATAGATTCTTTTCAGATTCAGGAACTACTTTAACATCTTTTAAAGTTCGAATCTTATCGGAGGATAGAGTAAGTTCAGCAGTTTCTCGATGAGTCATTCTAGCTGATGCTCCATTTGTCACGATCACCCTCTCAGATGCATCAGTCTTTTGTTTCAGCATTCTTTTATCATTGCACACATGGCAATTAGCTCCAGAGTCTAGCCACCAATCAGAAGTACTACAGCTGGCTGTACCATTCCGAATCATAACAATGAAACCGACTGGCTCAGTTTTACCAACCACCATGTTGACTTCCTTCTTATATGTGCTAGGCTTGTTGGGCTTGTTCTTTTTTGAAAGTCTGCACTCACTCTGCAGATGACCCCATTTATCATAGTTATGGCACTTGCCTCGAAACTTAGCAATAGTTTTCTTGGCAGTTACATGTTTGGGCTCATCTTTAGTTGGCTTAGATTATTAGCAGTAGAGATCTGACTGCTGGTTAACTCCAAGTTGCTCCTAGTTCGATTCTCATCTTCGATTGTAAAGAATCGCTTGAGATCATCTAGCCCCATCTGAGTTTTCTTCCGGTACATCTCAGTCTTGAAAGACAACCATGACGCAGGTAACTTATAAATTATAGCTCCTACCAAGAATGCATCGCAGACATCAATGCCATTAGTTTTAAGCTTCATTCTTAAATTCTCAAGATCTGTGACTTGAGGAAGTATCTCTCTATCGCCATCAAATTTCATTTTCATAAATTTATCTACAAGATGTGCTTTAGAGAGTGTCTCCTCCTTCTTAAACTGAGCATCAAAATTATCACATATTTTTTTAACAGTATTGAACTTGCTATAAATCTCTGCAAGTCTATCGGACATGCAATTAAACAAGTAGTCCTTGCAGAAATCTTCATCCTTTGCCCATCGAAACTCATCAACATCTTCAGTGGTCTCCTCAAAAGTACTCAATATAATATACAACACATCTAAATATTTAGACCAAATTGAGTCTTTCGTTTTCAATTAGTGAATTCAGATCCACTGAAGTTTTCAAGTTTGGTCATTTCAATGAGAACGTTATTTTTGTTCATGATTGTTGTATCAGTTTTCGCAATCACTTAAAATTGAGTGTAAGAGATTAAAACAATCGCACCTGAGATGATTATCACCAAATCGCAACTCACTCAAGTAAAAAGCAACAACTTTCAAATCACTGCACAAGGAGCACGCACAGCAATCGGCTCCAATCAAGAACCCAAGACCTGCAATTTCTCCTCATCAAAATAGGGATGAAATCAACACGCACAGCTCCAACCCAAACAACCGAGCACACCAACAAGATCAGCTTGAAATCCACCAAAAGCCAAAAAAGACCCCGATTTCCAGTCTAATCAAAAATCAAATTCAATTTAGCAGCCGCCCTTCAAACTCAATGCGCTCTCCTCCCTTTACCCCTCTTTTCTTAGATTGAAGCAAGAAATCTTCGCAGCTTGGAGACACCAACTCGCCGAAGAGAGCAGCTCGTCGGAAAGACGCAAACCAGCTCGCAAATGGTCTTCTCTGTCGTGTGAAGAGCAGCCTCGAACAAATCAGAACACTCGCTTGAGACACGCGGGAGATCGAAGCCAATCAGAGGTTGGGTCTCGTCGGGGATTGTCCCACGTCGTCAGAGAAAGAGCACGATTGTTCTCCGGAGATCTGGAGAACCGCGATGGTTGCGGAGAAGCCAGATAATGGGTGGCGGTGGCTGAGCTTGTTGGTGGTGTGTGTTAGGTTGGTGGCGACTGTGGATCGGGGAATTGAAGATGGGCGGCAGCGGCGGCTTTCGAGGGTGAAGACAGCAGCGGTGGTGGTGGTGCTACAGTGGCGGCTACGGATCTTGGTGGTGTTGCTGGGCAACGGCGGCTGTGGATTTGGATGTTATTTCTTGGTGGCGGCGGTTAGGGTTAGGTTTATGTTTCAAGATTGTTGAGAGTAATTGAGAGGCAACCCTAGGCTTGAAACATAACATTAGGTATTTAATTTGGAATACCAAGGTCGCTATCTTCAGGATAGTATTTATAGAAGATTAGGCTTACAGTAATAGAGTATTTTCGTACAATTAAAATACATCATATTTACTGAACATAAATTTTATTTTTATAACAAATATTGAAAAATTTATATTTAAAGATATATTATTAATCATAATATTTCTCAACATATACCACTTCACAAACGGACATAAAATAAACTTCGTCAAAGTTAAGAGTATAGCAAGAGAAAATCATTGTTGAGTAGAGTTGTGTAACACTCAGATTCGTGTTTTGATGTAACGATACAAATAATCTGCAAAATTATCCGTGTGGATTAGGTGTGCCCTTGTGAGAGTATTGAGTGGTACCAAACAACTCAATAAGTGAACTAGAAACACTCAATCGCTGCGACATGTTGGGTCTCTCACCACCACCGGCCACACCCCTCGCCGCCGCCAGATGCTTCCCTTCATCTTCATCCCCACTCAAGCTGACTATTAATCAAAAGCCCACCCTCTTCGCCAAATCCAAACCACCCACAAGATCATTCATCAATCCCATTTCAAAACGCTTCCCACTCGCAATCTCCAATTCCGACGCCGCCGCACCACTGAAACAAGATGCTTCGTCGACGCCTTCGACCCCGTCTTATTCAGCGTCTGACGAGACGGTTTCGGTGGGTGAAGAGGGAGTTCCACTTGAAGGGGTGATTCAATTCGAGAAATCGGGTTCTGGGTCGAAGATTCAGAAATGGGGGTGAGTCAAACGTGGAGTCTTTGTCAGGGTTTTGGGGATTGTGGTGGTGATTTTGGGATTTTCTTGTTAATGGGGTTAATGGGTTTTGTGGGATTTGTGGAATTTGTGCAGGAGGATAGCGTTGTTGGCTGGAGGGGATGTGATGGGGTTGGTTCTGTTTGCGGCGATTGGGAGATTGGGACATGGCTTGCCGGTTTTCGATGTCGAGACGCTGCGGACTGCTGATCCTTTCATTGCTGGTATGATGGTTGTGTAATGTTGTTGCTTGATTGAACTATTTGGAGAAATATATGTAGGAATAGTGGGTTTTGTATGTATGGATTTAGAATCTTTGGTGTGATTAAGGAAACCGATTCATGGGGTATTTTTAGATTCCTTATTGACGATTCATGGGACACGGGGGCAGGATTCTGGATGTGTATACCGGAATCATATCCCTGGTGTGCTAAATTTAATACTATCCGTTTTCGCGCTGTGGCATGTACATTGGGACAGAGGGAGTATATAACATATAATAGTGTGATTTGATTGGTTATTTCGATATTATGCGATGAATTGTACTCGTGTATTTTGGGTGCTTGAGAGGTAATTTGTCAGTTTTTGCATGTTGAGATTTTATTTGATTGTCTGATCATCTCGGTGGACAGGTGAACGTCGTCATGGTTTTGATGTAGCTTATTCTATGTAATGCGATAAAGGCTTGATTTAGTTGTGATCATAGTGGTCTTATTGTTGTTTCACAGTGAAGCACAATGTGATTACAGTGAACAATGAGTCTTAGATTTATTTTCATGGTTTGGAAATTACTTTTTGAGGTGGATTGTGGTTGCTCTTTGTTAAAGATTTGATGATTGATGTAGGATGGTTCTTGAGTGCTTATTTTCTTGGAGGGTATGATGAGAACAGTCGTGGAATGAATGGATGGACCAAGGCTGTTACTGCTGCAGCTAAATCGTGGGCTTTAGGAATTCCTGTGAGTTCTACCACCCATACTTTTGAAGCTTGTTTTGCAGATTTGGACTATCATGTTGAATGTCATGTTATCTCGTGGGGATCTCAATACGGTGTGTGGGTTTGGACTCTCAAGTTGTAAAGTTTAGTAGATATTGTCATATCTTCACGGTCTCTTCTTTTGTCCTGAGACTCGTTTTCAGTTGTTTATACATGATTTCTTCTGGAGTCTTTGGCTGAAAGGTGATGGTGCTTATTGATCTTACTCTAACATGATTTCCCTAGATTCAAACATTCTAGAGAATACTTTACTGGGGAATGAGGTTGAAGGGAAACTTTATTGAGGACTTCTTTTTTTTTTTTGGTCGAACCTTTATTGAGAACTTTACTAGGTTTAATGTTCATCACACAGAGCCAAGGTTTTCTGGTAATAATGGTGTTAAGTTTCTCGCCTTGGCGTCGTATTGCTCCCTTCGTTTTCATCAACAGTAGGAAAAATCTATTATCTAATTGTATTTATGAACGTAAAATCTGTTCCACCATTAACTTTTGTGCTTGTCCTGCTGCATGATTCTGGTTACATCAATTTCTGTTGGTCTCCGTGATAAGAAGCTTTGATGATTATATTTGGGACAGTGATGAATTTTCTCTTTTTTCCTTATTACTACTAATGGCTACTCTAACCACTTTTCATAATCATCTCGGCAGTTGGGCGTGGGAATTAGAGCTGCGAGTCTGGGACATCTGCCACCAATAAACTTCATTTCGGTTACCATAGGAAGCACCGCTGTGTTACTTATCGGTTGGAGAGCATTGTTCTTTCGCCTTTTTGGTGATGGCGGGAACAAGGATGATGTGTATAAGCGTGGAAGCCCATTTGAACTCTTTGACGTATGATCGTTTCCCTTGTTTGGCCTTTTTTTTCCGTGATGGTTCCCATGATTAAGATGATTGAAAAATGATTCAGTTTCCTCATATCATATGATGACCTATCAGTCGGCCATTACGGAAGACATATTAGTTCCTTGACATAATTTATAATCGCAATCGTTAATCTTATTTCACTGTAAGTCTGTAATATATCAGCAACCACAACAAGCCCATAAATTGGTTAAAGGTTGTCGATGGTAAAAATGGCAACTGAATCCATTCTTAATGACTAATTGGTATTACAAAATTTGTTACAGTTGTTGACTTCATTGGTGAGGAGATGGTGATAAAGGAAGCATTTAGCATTTGTTACTTGGTTGGCTGACGTTTGAGGTTGTTGGACACAAATACAGGATTCTTGCAAACGGTAAATCAGCTTGTTCCACCCTATGTATTATTTGAAACCTGGAGTATTTTGGTTATAGAGCTTTATTTGCTATTGGTGTTTGCCCGATTGCACAAGAAATAGTGGTCACAAGTTAAAGTTAGGAACCAAGTTTCCCTCGTTTATACAAATCAGGCATTTTTCATCCCTTTCTCCGCGAATAACCTCCATCTGAGGCGATTTTTTAACTTGCAACTTAGTTCCTCCACTTTGTTCTCTCAAGTTTGGAGTTTTGATACCATGGGTTAAAGGATATAGATTATTCTCAAGCTGTCTTTGTTAATTAAACGAAACCTCATCAGCTTTCCTTATCAAGTTCCTGGGGTATGGAACAATGAAATTGAAAAAACATGGTCAGATCATGGGCGGAGTAGCTAGCTTTACGGCATTTCTAGCTAATGCTGTATATTGTGGTAGAACGTAGACATATTTCTGCTTCCTGTCAACCTGAACTTGGTAGTATTAGAGTACTTGATGTTAAGGGCAGTCGTGCACATATGTTATCGACTCTTTTATGTGATTTTTCCTCTATCAGATCTCATTTGTTCTGATATCCATCAGCGGCATGTGAGGGCTTCATGGTTGACAGGATAAGCCTTCTTTCGGGCATTGGTTCTGTACGTTTTGTGCAGGATGGCACACATAAATTCTTTTGCTGATGGCTTTGCTGTTTGAATTCTGATACAAATATGATACGAATACGTAATAGTATGCGTTTTCCCTTCGGCCTATTCTTTCTTGATACTCAGTTGTGACTAAGTTTTTTGTCTCTGATTTTCTCTCGTGATGATTGTTTTGCGTTCTGTTGCTGATTGTGGGTTTGAACTTTGGTCGCATTGACCGGTTTATGGTTTAGTTGTTAGACATTCATGTCGGCTAGTGATGTCTGTTACAAGGATGACACCATTAGGTTCTGTTTTATTGATCAAAGGCGAGGTCAACAAGAGAGAGTAGAATTTTTAGTGGTCTGATATTGTTATCGAAAGTATTAGTAGAAGTATAAAGTTGGACCGCTTTTAGCAATTACCCTAAACAGGTCCAAACTCATTCACAGCAGCAGGTCAGGTTGCCGTTAGATAAGTAAAATGTGGTTGCATTAATCCAAATACGCGTGTGGAGATTAATTACTTTTTCGGTCCTAATATGCGTGTAATATTTTTCATCTTTATATTTTTGGAGTTGTCCCAAGTTGTCCCAATATATAAGTACTTAGTGTTTCTTTATCTCAAAAGAATTATAATATTTATTTCTTTTGTTCCATTCAAATTACAGCATTATCCTATATCAGCAATATAGTTATTCATGCTGTGAATCGTTGGTGAGATGTTTAAATATCGTTTCAGATAAAATTATTGTGCAACATTAATGTTAAATTAAGTTTTGTATTACAATCCTTGGTCAATTTTTTAATTTTTTTACGTCGTTAAGACGGAAAATGAAGTTTTTTAAAATACGTGTTCAATAATGCAGTGATGTAATTTTACAATTTGAATGGGACGGAGGGAGTATTAAATTAGGATGTCTCAATTAACTTACAGTATTATCCTATTCAGAATTTTTTTTTTTACATATATATCAAAATACCTTTATTTTTTTTTTAAATCACATCAATTCATTTTATTATTATTTTTTTCCGTTTTTTCTACTCACATAAGTCAAAAGACAAATTAGTTGTAACCGTTTGACGTGACAAACGTGTCGATTCAATGACACGTGTGCAATGACGATCGAATGTAATTGTTTATAAATTTATCGTGAAACATCAATAATTACATAAGTTATGTATTTTAACCTAATATATGTTACGGGACGATTAGATGTGATTTGATATGAAAATGAAACTTATATTCATGTGCATATAATAGTACAAAATGCGTATATGTTGTAATTAAATCGATAACATATTGACTTGGCACGCATATCAATGTAAAGTTTGATATGCGTGCAACAACGATCAAATATAATTTTTTATAAATTTATCGTGAAATATCAATGGTTGTATAAGTTATTTTTACGTATGTATTGTATTTTTTATGGGACGGAAAGAATAGTTATTTCATTATCTTTTTTTCTCAATTGGCATAATAAACCTCACTAGAATAAAAAATATTTTTTATTCATCAATTTTGTTATAAAACAAGCAAAAATCAATCTAAATCAGATTAAATTATACATCAATTAAATGATTATTCCGTTCATTTCATAAATTTTGTAACGTTTCTCTCTTCATGCACTATCTTGTAAACAAATTCAGTGATTTTGTTACTCATCTAAGTAACACTTTATATTTTCTATTGGTTTCAAGTTAAAATATATAACGTTTATTATCATTAATATTTCATTATATTTTTTGAAGAAATAACGTTTGATCGTCAAATAACATCGACCAAAGTTTGTATGTCCTGTGTATCCGATCAATTAAAATAATATTCCCTCCGTTTTGAATTAATCGAAACGTTTTGACTCAGTACGAAAATTTACGCGAGTGTTGAATTTGTGTGATTTTTAGTAAAGAATGAATAATATTTTGATGATAGTGGAGTTTATTGTAGCAGTTATGAGATGAATTAATGTTGTATTGTTATAGATGAGATTGATTTGATATTTTGTTATATTAAAATATTATGAAAAATGAAAACATTTCGTTTATTTGAAAATTAATCAAAAAAATATTATAATTAATTTAGGACGGAGAGAATATAAAAGATATAAAATAAACAAAATATTATAATTTAATATAAAACCGATGGAGTATTTTCCCATAAGACTAAAAGCGATTGGGAATTGATTGAGTGATGATGATGCGTGGACTATTAAGTGTAGTAATCATTATCCTAATGCAACAAAAATCATTCTAAATCAGTGTATCCTGCGATAGAGCAGTACCCGGATTTTGTTAGATTTCCCACTTCCCTTTCTATTCATCAATTTGTATCCTCATAGAGTAGGCGGAAAAGCACTCCCCTATAGAATTCGAATTATATAGTGTGTAATTGAAATACTCTTACTTCCTCGGTCCAAAAATAAACAAAAACGTCTTCAGTTCTGGCCATGACATGTTGGTCTTTATTGAAATTCGGTTGACATGGGATGATCCAACACGCTTTCCTGAACTTTTTCTTTTATGTTGGTTTCTTCTGTTTTTTTGTTTCTAAACTCACCAATACCAGTTTTCCTGTGATAGATTGATTTTGTCTGCTATCCTGTTCTTTCGTAATTAAAATGTTTTTTTATTCGAGTCTTCTCATAATATAGAAGCATTTTTTTATGCAAATATTTTCACATGAAAATTAAAAATATCAGATATATCTCACATATTATAATTACTTAATTAATTTTTCTCCTAACTCATAGATCTCACTATTAAAAAAATCTTTTTTAATATAATTCACATCAATTTAAGACATTGTATAAATTTTCCTATAAAATCAAAATATTTTGATCAATTTAAGACGTTAGAAAATATCTTTGGGAGTACGTCTCGGGACGCTAGATGGTGGCGGTGCCGTATTGTGTCTCTTCATCATGTCAGCGGCCGTCGTCAAAACAAGATCTCTTCCCCATTCCTTTCTTTGACCTTATTGTATGAGGGCGGCTTCTTCGGCTTTTCCGGCGACTTTGACTCTTTGCGTGGGCGGCCCCTGAAACATTATCATCATCATTTTGGCTAATCTTATTTTGAAGATCAGCAATTAAAGATAAGCAACGTATCTTTTTAATCTTATGCTCAGAGCTTTAACACCTTATCATGATATTTCTTTTATCCTATTTAAATTATAACATTATTTTTTATCAATAATAAAATTATTTATGTTATGAATCGTCGAGCGACGATCAAATATTATTTTATACAAAATTATCGTGAAATATTAATGATAATTCAACTTATGTATTATAATTCTGGATTAATGTCATAATTTTTTTACATTGTTAAGACGAAAAATGAAATTCTTTATAATACATTTTGGGTAATATAGTGATGGTGTAACGTTACAATTTGAATGAGACATAGGAAATATTATAAAATAATGTATATCTTCTATCCTTATATCTAATATTTGATGGAATTATATAGATAATTCTATTCCTTTACTTTCGCTAATCATATTATTCCTCAATCTTTCCTTTAATGACACCAAGGATTTTTGTCCGTTCCAAACGAAAGGAACTGGAACTACTTAATCTTGGGCTTCTTGTTTTTATCCGTTTGCACTGCTTACATTGTCAAATCATGTTTGTCTCTAAAAGTCCATATTTTTTCCACAAATGGATAAAATTCTGATCTCACCTTATCCCCAGTTTAAATCTTTACGAGTAAATGTATTTTCACTTTCTTTCTTGCCTGTAGCAGCCAGCAGGCTGGCTCTTTGTTGCAGCTGTAAATTTCTTCTGCCTCCACTGAAAACATGCATGGCATTGTTTGTCATTATGTGATGTTTATGGTATGAATCCATTGATCAACCTAAGTTAGTAGGATCAGGTCTAGTTTGTTTAGACAGTAACGATATACAGTGAAACCAACAGTATAAACATAAAAAAAAAAGATACTAGTACTGTAACGTTAAACAAAGTCCATTACACTGCTTTACAGTTCTCCAACATCAAAATTTCCTAGTAGAATTTTCTTAATTGAAGTACTAGAAGTGTAGAACCACTTATTGGTGCCTGGGTGGGCTTTAAGTGATTCCTATGATGGAACATTAGTAAATGGATAATCAATAATTGCAATATTTCACCCTTAAAATCAGGTGGATCTTTAATTGGAGATGTGGGAGTGCGGTAACCTGCGGTCCTCATAATTTTAAAGAAAAATGCTAATTATAATTATTTGTGTAATTTTTCTTAATATTTGTTTTCACGGTCATTGATTTAAGACACACATCATCAATTCAAACGCGTATTATGAAAATTTAGTGGTTGAGATTGAAGAATGATAAAAAGATATTAAAAAAAATCAATAGTATTTATCTAACTGTCAATCTTTTTTTTGATAAACTATACCTGTCATCTTATTTGAAGTTTAAATTATAAAAATTTAATGCTAAATTAATTTTTATAAAAATTATGGGTATGATTGCAGTCAATAATTTGATTTTACTGCGGCCTTTTGTTTTTCCTCTTTCATTTTCTAAACTGAATAATAACAAGAATATGAATAATAGAAATATGGTAATAATAAATGAAAAAAAATGAGAGATGGGTGGGGGATAGATAGAATTAGAGGAGGGTGATGGGGACGAGACATGGAGGAAGAGGTAGGAGTAGTGAAGATGGTGACCTTTCAAGCTTTTAAATTCACGCAGTCGTCTACATTACATATTTATCAGCTGCTGCTGTCACTGCTAGCTGCTTTGTCTTTCGTGCTTGTGCTTTGGTTCTTTCTGTCATCACCAAGCATAAATGTACAAACGGGTGGAGCTAAAAAAATAATTTCTGTATTGTTCATATAATTCAGATTATGTTCTTATATACTATCATCATTTCATAATTATTATAACGTTTTTGTCTTTTTATATTATTCAATATGTAATTTGATGAATTTTATTATTCATCTAAACAATATGATTTAAATTCTTTAATGATTTACGATTATAATACATGACGTCTATTATCATTAATATTTCACATTATTTTCTCAAAAGATAAAGTTTGATCGTCTTGTAACATCGATCAAATGTTTTATCATCATGTGTATCCAATCAAAAATTATAATTTTGTTGAAGCGAAAGAAGTATATTGTAGGCCTATAGTTCCTCTTTGTTCATAAGAAGATAAAATTACCTACGTTCTGTTTTAAGATGGAAAAATTGGATTGTTGTTGGTTACATGCAATAAACGTGGTAATGGTTTCATGTTATATATCCTCAAGCTGTGCTGTGTGCATGGGATGAGGCCCGATGGGAGAGTTGCCATCAAGTGATGTAAAGTAGCCGGCTGGGTTTCTGGCAACTGTTGCTGCATGTGTTCCGCCGAATTTGTTTTCGAGGGATTTTAGACGTGGTTCGGATCTTGGTTGGATACTCTCAAATTCACGTGAGACCCAAAACCAGGGATAAAAAAAAACCTCATTAAATGGCTCACTCATCACAGTATCACTTAATCGCTTTCGTCATCCCCGTATATCGAGCGTCACATCTTTCCAGCCCCATGCCCCCAACAAATATTCTCGAGTGTGTTTCCGAGTGAGTTAACTACTCAGTCCCATTGATTTTCATTATGACCAAAGAAAATCTATATTTAAGATAAATTTTGATTTTGTCAAGATTATATATTTATAAACATTACTTTATCAAAAACATCCCAATCATTAATTGTCTTCACAAAATTAAATTTTGTCTTGACAATAACAATCTCTTGTTAATATCTTTCTGAAATTCTAGATAAAAAGAGAGTAGAATGTGCACGAAATTGAGTTCTTACTCCCTTCATTCCAAAATTTTTACAACGACATACGTTTCGAGATATAATTTAGCACGATCAAATATCATTTTTTATAAAATTGTTATGAACCGCTGGTTATAGAATATATATTGAATTTTAATTTTGAATCAATTTAAGATTTTTTTGACATCGTTAATAATGAGAACGAAATATTTCAAAATACGTGTCGTTATAAAAATTATGAGACGAATGAAGTATATACTTGGGCTTGTAGACTCCATTGGGGTGCTCATGATCTAGTACAAAAAGAAAAGACAAATAATAAGATGAGAGAATTACCCAAAACTATAAAAATTTGAAAAAGAATCAAAAAAATATGCAATTTGTTTAGACGTTCTGTTTCGGACAAGAAACAAAACGTTTGAGTAAAAAAATCAATTTGTACTGACGTTCTATTTCGAAACAGACCGTTTGAATAAAACAACAATTATGCACACTTCAATCAACACGATGATTTCTATACAATATATATTGATTTTCTCATTGAAAATTTATAAATTATACGATGAAAATCGTCTAAAACATTGAATTTGTCAGACGTTCTGTTTTGAAAAATCATACAATATACGTTGATTTCTTCATTCAAAGAAATCTAAGACAAAATCCATTGAAATTCGAAAGGAATCAATTATTTGAAACAAATAGGAATCATAGAATGAAGCTCTCCCTCGCACATCTCCATTCGAACCCGTTCTTCGTCGTCGGGATCAGAATAATATTTGCGAATTAATACTTGAGTTGTCTGAAGACGAGATGATGAGAATAAACAAATGTTGTATGAGACAAAACACAAAATCATCAGTTTCGAAGAAGACGTTTGTCTGAGACAAAATCAACGAATACTGTATGAAGAATCCAACATTTTTCTGTGAGAATAAGATTTGATCAATGAAATCACTCAAAGAAATAAAACCGATGACAGAGAGCAAGTGGAATCAGAAGTGAATCGTCGAGTCAAGTGGTGGTTGATTACGACGGTTACAAGGCAAAGAAGGAGAGGAGAGCC
>JAOVYX010021002.1:0-45402 GCA_035668315.1 Drosera spatulata | reverse complement strand
AAAATGTTTAAAAAGGTATAACTTAAAACTAAGGTAACTAAATCAAAAGTAAATAAAATAGAGCTAGAATGTAGAGGTGGTTGCTTAAGTTAGGAGAAATGTAGGGATGATGGTTGAATCACTTTGAGTCACTTAAATCAATCATGGATGTTTTTGAATTTAGATGTAATGATTAACATGGAATAGCTGTATTGAATTTTGGCTTAACTCATTACGTTTCTTAGCTTCTAACTTCCAATTAGCTCGGATAGTTAAACTAACTCAATAGAGTAAAACCATTTCAATTAGCTCAAACATGATTTAATCAAAAGAGTTGATTCATAACATGAAACTACCATTCATAACAATCATAGCAATTAGCTTAAACTAATCATGTTACGTGCATGTGTAACCATTGATTGTATATGACAATTAGCTTAAATAATATTATATCAATTCGCTACTAACTAAAATCAGTTAGCACGATTTATAGCTCTAAACTATGTATATTAGGTATTCAATCTAATAAACATAAGTTATATAGTATTTCTAACAAGTTTCATGCAACATATTCATCATTAGCATCTCTGGTTTTAATCATATATGTATCATCTCATGATCTAAGGTCATCAAGACTCATCAACACATCCCTACTTATGAATTACTCACGCATATGCATCAAACAAAGCATGGAATGAAACATAGCAATGAAAAAAAACATTCTGCAGAGATTAAGTAACTGAGAGCGAAGGTTTAACAGCACATGACGCATTCCAAACTGTTGTCCTAGGCTATACAAAGCGTTGCGGATCAAATCTCCTTGAAATATTGATCAAAAACCCTCCTCTTCGCGTCTTCACCTCCTCTGATCGTCTTCGTCGTTTGTGAGCTCTCTCCCTTCTGTATTCTGATTAGAAGAACCCTAGAACACGTATTTATAGGCATAGGCCGAAACCAGATCGATCCGACGGCTGAAAATAGGTGTTTTGCATCAGTAATAATGTCGCGGCCGCGACCCAGGAAGTCATGCCCGCGACACATAAAAAAAACATGGAATCAGCTGAATAATACCGTCGTGCCCTCGACCTTGGCCTGTCGTGCCCGCGACCACAGGCTTGCCCGCGACACTGTGTAGTATGCCCATGACACTGTACTGTTCACCTTAAAACTAATAGAAAAAATACTAAATGACATTCAAAAATTCTAGAAACTTATACAACACATCAAAACATGTTATCTAGCTTATCGATGTGAAACGTTGTTGTACTAAGTCTCGAGGCACATGAAACAATGATAAATCATGAAATCCAGCCTTTAAGCTCATAACTTGTCATTTTCTTCATCCTTCTTCTTTTTTGTTCCAAACTTTGCGTCAATCTGTCAAAAACATAAAAACGCAGCAGTACCAACATGCCAAGACAAAAAAACGCTAAAAACATAAAATAGACAATAGAAGAGGAATAAAACAAACATTTAGAATAAAGAAATGATGTGTGTTTATGCACACATCTACCGTGCTCATCAAGCAAGGCCCATACCTAGAGACATGCCAGTAACCATCTTGCACTGTCGTGCTCCTTATGCACGCACGGCCTGTGATGACCTGCAAACGTCCTTTCTTCATCATTTAGCGCTTTCACAATATTTTATCATATTTTATATACCGTTTTATCCACGAGGAAGCGTGGACGCCCATACTTGGTGAACGTAGACCATATCCGTCATGGATGTGTAGTCGACAACCTCAACAATCTTCCACTTGTTAAATACTTCACACCTACGGATGCCATCCCAGCAACTAATTATCTCAAACCAACCTTAGTTGTGCATCAACTGAACTTGGAATGACTCCCTGTCTTAGTCAAGAAATCCATACCATTTAAGGATGTGTCCACCTTTTCCAACCGAACCACCTTCCTCTAGACCTTCTCTCGGATGAAGTGATATTGAATGTTGATATGCTTCGTACGAGAATGATATGTCAGATTCCAAGCCAAATAAAGAGCTCCTTGATTGTCACACTTCACCTTCATCGATTCAACTTGAAAACCAAGCTCACTACTCAATTTTCGTAACCATGGAGCTTTCTTACTGGTATGAGTCAAAGCCATGTGCTCGGCTTTTGTTGATGATAGTGCTACTACACTCTATCTTCTACTCATCCAACTCACCGCTGTATCAAACAAGTTGAAAACATACCCACTGGCAAACCTCCTGCTATCCAAGTCACCACCCCAATCCGCATCAACATAGTCTTCAAACCGATCGAAGATTACTCCCACTACCCGTATCTTTAAAACATAACATATAATCTGAAGTAGATCGAAGATACCTGAGAACTCTCTTCACGACTGACCAATGCTCATATCTGAGATTTGATATGTAACGACTCAATACTCCCACTATATGGGCAATATCAGGTCGTGTGCTAACCATAGCATACATAAGACCATCAATTACACTTGCATATGGTATGCATGACATCTCCTCTACCTCATCTGCTATTTAAGGACATTGCTCAGCTGATAACCTCATACCTAGCGCCATGGGATAACTCTGTAGTTTATAGTCAGTCATGTTGAATTTTTTCAACACATCTCCAATATTCTTCTTCTGACCCAACCATAATTTTCTGTTAGCATGATTTGGTGCAAACTGCATACCCAAGATGAAGTTTACGGGGCCAAGGTCCTTTATCTCAAAATTCTATGCCAACATACCCTTCACAGACTTGATCATCTTCAAGCTGTTCCCAATCAACAACATATCATCTACATATAGGAGCAAATAAACAAAGTCTTTATAGTGTGAAGATGACAATACAAACCATTCCATCCTAAAATCATTCCTACATACCAAACGGGGACTAAGTGTGATTGTTTTAGGCTCATAATCAACCTGTCACTTTACAGTGTGTAAACGACAATACAAACCAATCTCAATTACTTTTCTTCTTCTAGACAAGACTTAAAACAGCTTCTTCATCTTGTTTGTAGAACACTAGTACTATTCAATCCTTGCTTTCAGATTTCTGGTTCTGATCTTCAACAATCAACTTCACAGACTTGTTCACTTGGAGCCTTACTGCACGAGTACTCAGTTCAGAGCAATAGAGATTCAAAAGTTACTAATGTTGGACATCACTCTTTGGTATCTATAGGCAATCCCAAAATTGTAGTCGTTATTGAAGTCGTCCTTTTCTTGAAACATCATTTTCATGCCATCATGGAACCATTTATCCAAACCCGTGACCTTTAATCCTAATGCAGAAAGGACATTGACACTGTGCAAAAGATACCCAGTGAACTTTGACTTCTTATGGACCCTTCTGTTGAATTCAACCTTACTGCGCTTCCTACCTTACTATAGTAACCCTTTTCACAAAAGTTGTCTAGGCTTACTGCGCTTCATACCTTACTGCAGACTCACTTTCTAAGAACACGAGTCCTCCGTCTTAATGCATACTAAAATCATCTAAGACTAAAGTTTGCAAATCACTCAATTTTTATACATTAAGGGTTTTGATTCAACAATCTCCCCTAAATCGATGATAGAAAACTTTATCTAAGCAGCAAAGAGATCTATATTTTCTTTTATATACATCAAAAGAAAAGATTAGAGACAAGCATTTCAGCTTAGTACTCTACTACTTCTTTCTCTTTGGAGCAGTAGGATCATTAGTATCTTTCCCCCTCTTTGTCCAGGGCCTTAGAGGAAAACACCCCTGTTTGAAGGTGTCTGTATTCTGGATGGGGGTTGTTGTATTGTTCCAGGGTACCCTAACTATGTCCTCCACTGGTACCCATTTATATAGATCCAAGTGTTTGTTCCAGGGCTTGAGTCAAGAATTCCAAGCTGCCATGTATGCTTTGCACTATCCTCTGGATAACATCCTATTCTCTGTGAAGATTAACCACATTTTGATTGAGCAAAGTGCCTGTCTGCCTGTGAGGAACTAGAGAGGAGTGGAATGGAGTTCTCAATCTAGAATATTATTGTTATAGACTCTCTCCTGGTTGCTATCATTAGTGATATGGAAGAGAGAACTACCAATCAGATGTTGACTTAGGGCGTTGATCTTGGTTTTGATTTGACGGAGTTTTGTATCTGTCTTAACTTGATTTTTCTCAATCAAAATCTTCACCATAACAACGTCATTAGCTAGGTTTGTGATCTTCAGCTCCATGTGATCCCTGAGGCGTTCAATCTGTTCTATGATAGTGTTGTTGGTCTTAGTGGATAGATTGAGATTCCTTTCTGTATTCTCCTTGTGCATATCTCCTATGGTCTTTTTGAGAAGGTCACTGAAGTATCTGTGGATGTGGCAGTTATAGATACATGCTTTGGTGAGGTCTATAGTGATGTACTCAAAACTGCATTGGATCTTATTGATCTGATCTTAAAGTGATTATGCAATTAAGTTCATCTATTCATTGGTTGTGGAGTAGTATTGTATCTGTTGCCTTTGAAGTTGGATGACTTGAACAACCAGGAGTTAAAGAAGCCTCATAGGATCATTTGACATGTGGATAGAGGCTCCAAGAGCAGCACTGGCGGTGTGAGCAGTCCTTTGTTGTGGAGAAGGAGAGGAGGGAGGAGAGTACTCAGGAGACTATACTGTAGAAAGGTCCTTGGAAGGTGCAGTATGGCTTGGTCCTGCTGCAGTAGAGTTTGAGGGCAGGATTGGAGAAGAGTCCAGCAACAATGGAGGATTGGGCCTTACAAGGAGCATGATAGCTGGCTCTTTTGCAGTATTTGATGGCCTTGCAGGTTCAGGGAGCTCTTCTACGATTGGCTCCTTAATAACTTGTTGTATTGCCTCCGTAGTAGAGCTTGCAAAAGGGGATACAAAAGATTGTTGGGAAAACTCTTCTACAGGAGCCTCAGACGCTCCTTGCTCTACTTCACTGCCTTCTTCTTGAAGAGCAGTAGAAGCAGGAGCCTCAGACGCTCCTTACTGTGTTGCATCCTTTGTGGTTATTTGGATTGGAAAGGGAGCTTCATAGGATTATGAATTGCTTTGTGGTGGTGGTGATTTTGTGGTGGAAGGAGATGGAGATTTTGCTATGGTGGTGGTTGGTGGAGATGGGGATTTGGTGGAGTTTGTTGGTGGTGTGGTTGTGAAGCTGGGCTATTGTGGCGGTGTGACTTGGGTTAATATTACAGAGGGGAGAAGAGTCATTGATAGTTTCATAAAACTGTCTTTTGGCGTGGCAATGGTATCTGTAGCATAGTTATCAGGCTTGGACCAGTTATCAACCTGGTGACTCCTTCGAGTCACTGGTTCGACCAGTTGAACCGGTGATTGAATCGGTTTATAATCTTTTTTGTTTTTTAAAAAATATATACATTTTATTTGATTTATTTTTCATAAATATACACATTTACATATCTTATAAATGTGGTTTTTTAAAAATAACCTAATATATGTGTTAGTTCTATTAATTAAAGAAAAATATGTATCTTTTTCTCTAATTTTTAAATTTTTTTTATCCGGTTCAACCAGCGGGGTTTTTCTGATTTTTTACCCATTTTTCACCGAGTTTGACCAAGTAGATTGCTTGTCCAATTTTTTAATTGAATTGACCCGGTCAGACCACCGGGTCGCGGTTCAACTGGTTCGACCGACCGGATTGGTCCTGTTCTGATAACTATGGTCTGCAGAAGGAATGTTATGATATAGAGAGGTTTGCATTTCTTGAGAGACAATCCCCAACTGTGATTGGTCTGCAAGAGCTACCTCTGCAATGAGGTTTATTCCAGCAAGTAACACCTTAGTTTCTTACATCACCTCCCCCTGGGTTGCTGCTTGTGCATCAGCAAGATTGAGTATAGAAGACTCGACAACAACTATGTCTATGAGCTCATCATCTGAGCTATCTTGTTCTGGTGTAGAAGGGGAAGGATCATTGCCACCATCATCACCATTGTTTCCATCTCCATATAGCCTTCCTTCCGTGATAATGGCCATAGATTACTGCCGCATTATGGAGGTGGCATGTTACAACAATGCAGTGAGCTTGGTATCTATGTTATGAGTCATAACAAACTCAATAAGGGCCTGTTTGTCCTTGGAGAGCTCCTGACAATGATCATGGTTGTCATTATATCTAATATTCGGCATCACTCCAATGCCTGAAGCATATACAGAGGTGTCTGCAGGTGTGCCATCTTCATTAACCCTCTGAAAGATGTGATAGAGATGGTTTCTGTTAGCAAGAGGTCTGTTATCCCTCCTTGGATTTCTGGTACTCCTCTTCCTTATAGGGGCTATGGGAGGTCGTGTGGGAATGTTTTGGCTTATGGTGGTTTGTGTGATGGATTCTTGTTGAGAGGGGATGATCGATGTGGAGGTTGAGGTTGGCTGGGCGTTCAGAATGCCACTTTGAATGGCTATAGCAACCTGAGCCTACATAGTGGGGTTGGAGAGGGATGCTGTAAGTGATGTATCTAAGAGGTGAGCTCCCTCTTCGATAGCAAGCTGGGCAGCATCCTCTTCAATTTGCCTCTGGCCATGCTTGGGCTTACGCTCCCCAACCAGTACAGCCTTGCCCTTGCCTTGTGGATCGATTGTGTTGTGGTTGTGAGGGTCTATATGGTGGTGATCGTATGATGATGTTGGATGATGATGTGGTGGTTGTGGTTGTGGTTATTGTTTGGGTTGACGTTTGTGGTGAAGTGTTTGTGGTGGTGGTAGGATTACTGTTAGTCTCCGTTACAGAAGGGATCGATTCTTCCCTTTTTGATGGAGTTGGTGAATGGGCTGCCTCACGTGGCAGATCCTTCAGCACTTTTATAATCACTTCTGTAGTGATGATGATTACAGGAGGGGAACTTTTGGCTGGTGCAGTAACCTCCAAGCCAGCTCTAGTGATGGTGGAGTCTGCAGCAGCTGACTTACCAAGGATTGACTCTACCAAGGCTTCATGTGGAATCAACAAAGAAGTAGGGATCCTTGTGATCTTGTCATGTGAGGAAACCAACGATAGAGGAGGTTGTAGAGAAGTTTGGGTAGATGAAAACTGACGAGGGTTTCAGTTTCTAAAATATCTTCTCCCCTTTTATATTATTATTTAGGGCTTGGAGAATATGTGTCATGACACATGTGTGTCTAGTTAAAAATCAATGACTGAGATTAAAATAAAATCAATGAAAGATTGAGATTAAATAACTCATGAGTTTCAATCTTAGCCATTGGATTTTAACTAGACACACATGTGTTATGACACATATCCGGCTTTCCCTTTTATTTATTCCTTCTCTTCTTTTGTTCCCCTTTTTAACTTAAATCCCAAATTTCTATTGTTTTTACAACATGTGATTATCTTAATTGATCTCTTTAATTTACTATAAGATATTATCAATGAATCATAAACGATTAATATTATTTGTTGGTATACCGGGATATCGCAGATGTCTCCCTCCTTGGAGAGTTTTAGGGCCTGCTCAAGGGCCTGTCTCCGACCTTATCAGAAATCTTAATCCCATCTTCATCCTTTGTGACATTGTTTTTATCTACCTTGACACTATCTAGGAATTGATGTACTGTCTCCAAAAAGATCAAACTGTTGTGCCCAAGAATAAATTCCAGACCTGCAACTGACAACGTATTGACGACTTCTTTGATGTTGTCATCGGGCAGATTAAGAGAGTTGAAATCAACCATAAACCTTATTTGGAACTTGGCTTCTATGGATTAGGGTTCAGCTGCGTCCTTAGATTTGGTCATTTTGGGTGCCATTAGTTGTTTTTGGAAGTTGAGAGAGTTTTTAGTGTTTGGGAATTTTAGAAAGAGAGAGTTACGTTTTTGTAGTATGGTAATCGTAAAGAGTAAAATACTTGATATGGGTCCCTATTTATAATAAAAACAGAAACATTTTCATTTGGATGATAAAAAGGTGGGGCTATATGGGGCCATAAACTGCTTCTTGGGAAACAACGCAGTAATGATGTGACTGTTCAGTGTTAGTGCAACGTATCTTACTGCAATAAGGGTAAACTTTGCTATAGTAAGGTAATTCCCAAGCATTGCTGCAATAAGGTGTGAACCTTGCTGTAGTAGTTTGACACTCTATTTACCGAATTGTTCATTCTAAGGGACTAATGCCTAACTCATTTAAGTCTAACATACCTGATTCTCCTCTAAAATAAACAAATTTAGATTCTTCTAAGGGTTTTGTAAAAATATATGCTATTTCATTTTCAGTAGGTATGAATTCTAATTTCATATTACCTTTCTGCACATGACCTCTAATGAAGTAATATCGTATATCTATGTGCTTTGTCCTAGAATGGAACACAAGATTTTCAAATAAGGAAATTGTAGAGGTGTTATCACAATAGATAAGAGTTTTAAGGATACTTAGCCCATAGTCAAGAAGTTGAGACTTCATCCTAAGGATTTGTGCAACACAGCTTGCTGCAGCAACGTATTTTGCTTCTGTATTAGAGGTTAAAATAGTTAACTATTTCTTGCCGCACAATGATACTAATCTTGAACCAAGGTATTGACATGGTCCACTTGTACTTTTCCTGTCTATTCTACAACCTGCAAAGTCAGCATCTGAAAAACCCATTAGTTCTAATCCAAATTCCTTTAGATACCATAACCCTAAGTCATGAGTACCTTTGAGATATCTCAAGATCCTCTTGACTGCAGTAAGGTGTGATTCCTTAGGATTGGATTGGTACCTGGCACAAACACAGAGTATATGATATCTGGCCTACTTATAATAAGATAAAGTAATGATCCAATGATGCCCATGTATAACTTTTGATTAATTGATTTGCCACATTCATCCTTATCTACATAAATAGTTAAGCTCATTGGTGTCTTCATTGTGGAGGCATTTTCTAAACCAAACTTCTTAATCATATTTCTAAGATGCTTAGATTGGTTTATGAAAGTGTCTTTATCACATTGCTGCAGTTGAAGACCTAGGAAGTACTTGAGTTCACCCATGTGACTCATTTGAAACTTAGATGTCATGAGCTTAGAAAATCTATCACATAATTTTTCATCAATACTCCCAAAAACGATATCATCAATATAAATTTGGACCAATAAAATATGATCCTTGTGATGTTTGATGAAATGGGTTGTGTCTACTTTTCCTCTCTTAAAGCCATGATCAATGAGGAAACTTGACAAGGTTTCATACCAAGCTCTTAGAGCTTGTTTTAATCCATAAAGGACTTTGTCAAGTCCGTAGACATGTTCTAGATACTTATAGTCCTCAAAGCCATATGGTTGTTCTACATATACCTCTTCATGCAATTTTTCATTTAGGAATGCACTTTTAACGTCCATTTGATATACCTTAAAGTCCATATAGGCAGCATATGCTAAGAATATTCTTATGACTTCAAGTCTGACCACAGGAGCAAAGGTTTCATCAAAATCGATACCTTCCTCCCGTGAGTATACTTTGGCAACAAGTCTGGTCTTGTTCCTGATTATAGTTCCATTTTTAATACTTTTGTTTCTAAAAACCCACTTGTACCCTACTACAGGGTAATTCTTAGGTTTAGGAACTAAATATCATATCTCATTTCTCTTAAATTCGTTGAGTTCCTCTCTTGCATGGCATTGATGGCATTGATCTAGTCACTATTTTTGAGGGCTTCTTCAATCTTCTTAGGTTCTATTTTAGAAATGAAACATGCAGAAAGGCATTCTACTATAGTAGCCCTCCTAGTTCTTACTGGATCATTTGCATCACCTATGATATACTCAGCTGGATGATCTTCTATCCATTGTCTTCTCTTTCTTATATCATCCTCAGCTGGGTATTCTGTTGTAGTAGCCCTCCTAGGCTCTATTGTATGCGACTCTTCTGTAGCTTCCTTTGCTGTATGTTGTTCTTCTTTGTCCTGTTCATTATTCTTGTCAACATACACCAATGCATTTTCATTAGTGTCATCTTGCCTTTCTGCATGGTCAGACTCATCAAAAGAGACATGATTAGTTTTGTTAATTACATTAGTTCAAAGGTTCAGTATTCTAAAAGCCTTACTAACAGAAGAATAACCTAGAAAGATTCCGTCATCAACTTTTCACCCAAAACTTTCCATTGTTTACTTTATCGTTTCTATGAATAAAGCATTTGCACCCAAAAAAATGAAAGTAGCTTATGGATGGAGTCTTTCCTTTATAGAGCTCATAAGGAGTTCTGTTGTATAGTTTATGAATAAGACATCTGTTCAGAACATAATATGTTGTATTTACTGCTTCGGCCCAATAACATTTAGCTAAGTTAAAGTCATGAAGCATTGTTCTAGCAACTTCTATTAGGGTCCTATTCTTCCTTTCTGTAACCCCATTTTGTTGAGGGGTTCTAAGTACAGAAAAATTATGTCTAATTCCATGGACATTGCAATGCTGATCAAAACCATATTGATCAAAATCAACTCCATGATCACTTCATATTACAACAACTTCTAGACCCTTTTTCAGATGAAATTTGCCTAAGATGTCTTGTTAACATATCACATTTATCACTTTTCTTGTGTAGAAGAATACCCATGTGTACCTAGAGTAATCGTCTACAATGACTAATGTGTATTTCTTCCTACTTAGACTTTCAACCTCTACTGGACCAAAAAGGTCCATTTGCAGCAGCTCTAGCACCCTTACTGTTTAATCAGTATTGATGCTTTTAAAGCTTGCCTTTGTTTCCTTGTCATGTTGGCAAGAGGCACATAGCTTGTCCTTATAAAGCTTAACTTTTGACAAACCTTTAACTAAATCCTAAGAGGCAAGTTTTGAAAAGTTTTTAAATTTAAATGTGCTAGTCTCCTGTGCAAGAGCCATGATGCCTTTTCAGTTTCATTTGTGTAAAAGCAAGTGGTGTCATTGGGTGAAGAGTTCATGAAATTCACAATGTAAATATTGCGATGTCTTCTCCCAATTACCTTAGTCTCATTTGATTTGAGATCTCTTACTTCACATAGGCCTTTGGTGAAGTTCAAGTCATAACCCTTGTCACATAATTGACTTCTAGATAATAGGTTATGACCAAGTCCTTTAATATTGGCCACATGTTTAAAGACTAGTGAACTTGTACCAAGGGTTCCATAACCTTTAGTCTTACTTGCCTTATTGTCCCAAAAGATTACTTGGAGACCATCATCTTTTATAAAGTCTTACAGTAAGGACTTGTATCCAGTCATATGTCTTGAGCATCCACTATCCAGGTACTCTGTTAAATTATAATGCTCCTGCAAGATATTTCGGTTAGATCATATGGTCCCCAAGATTTGATCCTATCTAGTTGGTCTTGGGTACCCCCACCCAAGTTGATTTCTTGAGTGGGGAAGTGTAGTTATAGCTCTTGTGACCTTCTTTGTCACATTTGTGAGACACAACCTTTGGTCTTGTGTGATATGGCTTGTGAACTCTTTTGCTTTGAGTAGTGCAGAAGGGTTCATGTCGCTACATTGGAGGTGTAACAGAGTACCATCTCTCATATGGTACAGTAGGGTATGGAATCAGCGTTGGCCACAAGCTTGGATGTGGCAGTGGCCGATTCCATGCTTCTATAGAAGGATAGTATGCACAAGTAGAAGAAGGAGGTTTTGAGAAAAGTTGAGATTCCTTTCTTCTACTTGGTCTATTTCTCCAAACCTTCTTAGTACTCTTCTACTTTGTTTGGTCAGCAGAGTTGGGACTCTTCTGTTGTCCTTTTGTAGAAGGTTGCTTGGAATGGTTGGAAGAAGTAGACTTCTTTTTCTTCTTGACTTTAGGTGGAGTGAGTTTGTCCACCACCTCATCAGAAGAGGGTTTGATAGGGTTGAGGCTATCTGGGAATCTCAATCTTACTGCTAGAGCTCAGTCCTTCTCTAGGATTCTTGGCTTGAACAAAGTGTATTTCTTTGAAACCACTTGTTCTTCCATTCCATTTGTCAAACTAAAGCTTCAGATTTTTCTTTTTCTTTCTTGTGGTTAACAACCTCTGCTTCAGTGACTTCAAGGAGTCCAAAGATAGATTTGCATTCCTCTTAGACTCTTTGAGAATGAAGTTCGAGTTGTCAACTTCAGTAACTCTTTCATTGCTGTTGTAAGATCTACTTTTTGTCTGTTTCTCTCCTCACTGAGAACCTTAACATTTCAATTCAGGTTATAGGTCTTCTTAGTGAGTTCGAGAATAATCTCTCTTATCTTCTCCTTAGTCATACTGTCAATGTCACGATCATATACCTCATCACTGTTGTGAGCCATGAGATAGATTAGTGACTTTTGTGCTCTATAGGGGCTTCTGAGATACCATCTTCCTCATCTGAGTCAGTGTCACTTTAAATCTTTGCTACAAGAGCCTTTCCTTTTCTGAAAGGCTTCCTTGGTGGATGCTGCTCAAACTTCTTCTTTGCAGTAGGGTTGGAGGGAGGCTTCCTGCATTAAGCAGCAAAGTGTCTAACCTTATCGCAGTTATAGTAGGTAAACTCGGAGTCTTTTAGTGTCGGAGTATTTCTGCTTGGCCTGCCATTCTTTTTGAAGAATTTTCTGAATCTTTTACTCAATATGGCCAACTCCTCATTAGACGCTTCTGATGAGATCCTCTTGTGAGCTTTAAGAGAGATGTGCTTCTTGTTCTGATCCGTTGCTTATGCTTTCCTTTGCTCAATCTCCAGACTATAGGTGAGTAAGGCACCATAAAGGTTAGAGAGCGTGGTTTGGTCCTTTTTTCTGGACTCTCTTATTGCAATAACCTTGGTGTCCCATTCAGGAATGAGACACCTTAGAAACTTTAAGTTGACCTTCTGTGGGGTAATGTTTTCCCCTAGATCTCTCATAGTATTGACAAGAATGATGAATCTATCACAGAACTCTGTAAGGGTTTATGTATCATTCATCTTTATAAGCTCATATTGCTGAATATGGAGATTCAGCTTGTTTTTCTTTATTTCATCTGTGCCGTCGTTTCTAAGGATTAAGGCATTCCATGCCTCCTTTGCTATCTTACAGTGTAAGTCCAGTTCAAGCATATCACTGCTTAGGGATTTTACAATGATCCCCAAGGTCCGTCGATCTACTTGTATGTGCTCCTTATTTTCTTCTGAGAAATCCTTCTCATTCTTAGGGACTAGTTTTTCTTTGTCTTCAGGAACCAAGAATGGACCCATGGGAATGAATCTGCCCTCGAGTACTGTCTTTCTCATCCTTTCATCGGCCTGGTCAAAATGAAACATCATTCTGGCTTTCCAAAGGTTAAACTTATGGTCCTTGAAGAGAGAAGGATGAGCATTGTAGGGAATGAAGGTTTTGCTAGCACCTGGCATTCTTCAAACTCATATCAGTAACTTCTTTGCAAGCTAAATAAAGTAGAGTTCCTTTTCAAAAGTTGTTAAGCCAAAGTCTCAATGTAGCTTGCTATGAGACTAGAATAAGGGGTGAATAGTCTCTTTTTCGAAGCTTTACTGACAAATTGACAAAGGTCAATTAGACAGTAATGTTGTTTTGAGCTTGCTGCAGTAATACGAAAGGTTGGTTCCTTTTAGTTTATTGTTGGTCGAACTTGATTAACAGTAGGTTTAAAGATAATAAAAGCAGTAATGTAAGGACACAATGAGTTTCTATACTAATTAGAGTATATAGTTAAAATATAGCTATATCCTTTACTCTAGTCTTCCCTTGACTATCAATGTGATATGCCAAGAGGATAGTACTACGTGTGATTGTTTTAGGCTCGCAATCAATGTGTCACCTTACAACGAGTAAATGACAATACAAGCCGATTACAAGATCTTTCCTTCTCCTCAAAAGGACTCAGAACAGCCTCTTGGAATCGTTTGTCTAACACTAGTGCTATTCAACTTTACTTTCAATAGCTGGCTCAGATCTTCACCTATCAACTTCTCATACTGTTCACTTGAAGCCTTACTGCACTTGTCTTCCTTTCAGAGGAAAAGAAATTTAAGAATTCAAAAGTTATGAAACCTTGAGCATTATCTTTGTATTTATAGACAATCCCAAGTTTCTAACCGTTATTGAAGTCGTCCTTTCTTTAAAACATCACTTTCATGCCCCTTGGAATCATATTCACAATCCCATGACCTCTGGTTTTTTATGTAGAAAAGGACATGACACAGTGCAAAAAGCAACACTTGAACCTTGACTTCATCTGGACTCTTCTGTTGAACTCAACCTTATTGTTCTTCAGCCTTGCTGTAGTAACCCTTTTCACACAGAAACAATCCAGGATAAACCATTCCGTACTGCAGAAGCCCAAATGCCCAAGTCTTATTGGCCCTTTACTCATGACCTCAATGCTGTCAGTCTTACTGTATTTCTTTCGGAACCAGCCTTACAGCGTTCCTATCTGAACCAGTCTTGTTGTATTTCTTTCTGAATTAGCCTTAATGTGTACCCATTATAGGCTCATTTTCCAAGCAGACAAGTCTTAGTTTTGGTGCATATTGGGATATTTTAAGACTAGGGTTTGCTTATAACTCAATCTCTATAAATCATGGGTTTGACTCAACAATATGACTATTCATTACACAGTTTTAGGTATCTTACATTAGTAAGGTTTAAACATTGCTACAATAAGGTAAATTTTCAAGCATTGTTACGGTAAGGTTTGAACCTTTCTACAGTAGCCTAATGTCTTTGCTCGTAGAAGAATTCAATCTCAGAGACCTTACTTTAGGCATTTAGGTCTAACGTACCCAACTCTCCTCTAAAATAGACAAATTTGGATTCATCTAAGGGTTTTATGAATATGTCAGCTACTTGTCTTTCAGTGGGGATAAATTCTAATTTAACATTACCTTTCTGCACATGACCTCTTATAAAATAATATCTTATATCTATATGTTTTGTCCTAGAATGAAACACAAAATTTTTAGACATTGCAATTCCAGAAATGTTATCACAATAGATAGAAATTTTAAGGATACTTAGCCCATAGTCAAGAAGTTATGACTTCATCCATAGGATCTGTGCAACACAGCGTGCTACAGCAAGGTGTTCTGCCTTTGAACCATGACACAAATCTTGAACCAAGCAATTGGCATGATCCACTTATACTTTTCCTGTTTATTCTACAACCTGCAAAGTCAGCATCTTAGAAACCTATTAGTTCTAATCCAGATTCCTTCGGATACCACAACCCTAAGTCAGGAGTTTCTTTTAGATATCTCAGGATTCTCTTAACTATAGTAAGGTGTGATTCCTTAGGATTCGATTGGTACCTGACCCAAACACACACAGTGCACATGATATGAGGCCTACTAACAGTAAGGTAAAGCAATGATCCAATGAGCCTCTGTATGACTTTTGATCAACTGATTTTCCACACTTATCCTTATCTATTCTAATGGTTGAGCTCATTGGAGTCTTTATTGCTGTGGCATTCTCCAAACCAAACTTTTTGATCATATTCTTAGGGTGCTTAGATTGGTTTACAAAACCGGGTTTGTCACCTTGCTACACTTGAAGACCCAAGAAGTACTTGAGTTCACCCATAAGATTCATCTAAAACTTAGATGTCATAAGCTTAGCAAACCTATCAAGCAATTTCTCATCCGTACTCCTAAAAATGTCATTAACACATATTTGAACAAGTGAGATGTGATCCTTGTGATGCTTTATGAAGAGAGTTGTGTCTATCTTTCCTCTATTAAATCCATGGTCAATAAGAAAACTTCTCAAAGTTTTATACCATGCTCTTGGAGACTGTTTCAGTCCATAAAGAGCTTTGTCAAGTCTATAAACATACTCAGGATACTTACAATCCTCAAAGCCAGGAGGTTGTTCTACATATACTTTCTCATGTAGTTTTCCATTCAGAAAGGCACTTTTAACATCCATTTGATATACCTTAAAGTCCTTATGTGCAGCATATACCAAGAACATCCTTATGGCTTCAAGTCTTGCGACAATGGCAAAGGTTTCATCAAAATCAATGCCTTTCTCCTGTGAATATCCTTTAGCAATAAGTGTACATTTATTTCTAATGATAGTTCCATTTTCATCATTTTTGTTCCTAAATACCCATTTACATCCAACCACATGATAGTTCTTAGGTCTAGGAACTAAATGTCATACCTTATTTCTCTTAAATTTATTGAGTTCCTCTTGCATGGCATTGTTCCAATCATTATCCTTAAGAGCTTCCTCAATATTCTTACGTTCTATCTCTGAGATGAAACATGTTGAAAGCATTCTTCAGCAGTAGCCTTTTTCGTCTTTACTGGATCATTTGCATCACTTATGATATACTCAGCTGGATGATCTGTCCACTGTCTTCTTTTTCTTCCATCATCATTAGCTGGCATTTAATTTGTTGTTGAGACTGTACTGCAACTGATTGTTCTGCAACCTGCTGAGCCTCTATTGCAGGTGACTCTTTTGTGACTTCCTTTATTATGTGTTGATCTCCTGCATTATGTTCATCATTCACATCAATATACACCATTGCATTTTCCTCATTATTTTCAAGTGTCTCTGCATGGTCAGATTCATAAAAACATACATGTTTATTTTCTCAATTCATTAGTTCTTAGATTTAACACTCTAAAGATCGTATTGACAAAGGGTGAGAAAAAAAACCCAAAAACCGAAATACCGAACCTAACTCAATATTTTGGTTCGGTTCGGTTAGTTCGGTTTTTTGTTTATTCGGTATTCGGTTTCTTTTCCAAATTCAGTTTGGGTATCGGTTTTCATTTGTTCAAAATTTCGGGTATTTCGATTAACCGAAGTTACCAAAAATAAATTTTCCAATATTTTTTAAATCCATGATATATTCACTCTTTATTAGTATAACCTACAGCAACTAACAAGTATAAACAAAAAAGGAATAAAAATATATAATATGTTGCTATCTATTACAATTGGATGCTTTATTTTAGCTGAAATCAATTTCGTCAGTTCATAGATTTAGAAGCACAATGAGCTGCATCTTGTTCCTCCAATCATTCTCCTCTTTTAATAATAATTGAGTTATGCAAAAACCTCCATACATGGGAGTGTAACAAAGAAATCCATACACATGATCAAACTAAAGGATTAGAATGAAATAGATTCCTCGCTAAAGGCGTTCTAAGCCTTCCAAAGTCCTTACATCTCTTTCGAACACTAAGGTTGCTTATGTTCCTCTTCAAGAAAGCTTTCATCATCCTTTTAGTTTAACTTGTTTTTAAATCTTATTATTTGTAGAATGTTAGTGTTTTTTTTTAAAAAAATGTTGTACAAACATGGTAGATATAAACTGGAAAATATTTATTGAAAATACCAGATACTTTGCTTTAGGTTGTCAAATTCGGTTTCAAACCGAATTAACCAAATTTATTTCGGTTCGGTTTTTTCAAATAACCAAAATAATTTCGGTTCGGTTTCAATTAACAATTTTGATAAACCAGATGAAATCTCGATTAACTGAAAGCGAATTAAAATTCGATTTTTATTGAATTCTCAGCCCCAGACAAAAGAATAACCTCGAAAGATCTTATCATCTATTTTTGACCCAAATTTTTCATTGTTGACTTTTTCATTAATATGAATGAAACATCTATGTCCAAAAACATGGAAATAACTTATAGATGGGGTCTTTCCCTTATAAAGCTCATATGGAGTCTTGTTGTATAATTTATGTGTGAGGCATCTATTTTGAACATAACATGTTGTATTTACTGCTTCATGCCAATAACATTTAGCTAATTTAGAGTCATGCAACATTGTCCTAGCAACTTCTATTAGGGTGCTATTTTTTCTTTCTGCAACCCCATTTTGTTGAGGGATTCTAGGTGTAGAAAAGTAGTGTTTAATTCCATGGTAATTGCAATATTGATCACAAACATATTGATCAAATTCAGTTCCATGATCACTTCATATTGCAACAACCTCTAGACCCTTTTCAGTTGAAATTTGCCTAAGATGGCTAGTTAGCACATCATAAGTTTCACTTTTCTTGTGGAGAAAGAATATCCATGTGTACCTAGAAAAATCATCTGCAATGTCTAGTGTATATTTCTTTCTACTAAGGCTTTCAACTTCTACTGGACCAAACAAGTCAATATGCAATTGCTCAAACACCCTTATTGTTTGATCAGCATTGATGCTTTTAAAACTTGCCTTAATTTGCTTCTCATGTTGACAGGAAGCACATAACCTATCTTTACAAAACTTTACCTTTGATAATCCTCTTACTAAATCTTGTGAGGCAAGTTTAGACAGGTTTTTAAAGTTTAAATGTGCCAGTCTCCTATGTCAAAGCCATGCATGGCTCCTTTTCTGTTTCATATCTGTAGAAGCAAGTGATGTCATTAGGTTAAGAGTTCATGAAATCCACAACGTAAACATTGTCATGCCTTCTCCCAAGAGCTTAATCTCATTAGAATTAAGATCCATCACTTCACACAGGTCTTTTGTGAAGTTCACATCATAACCGTTGTCACATAATTGACTAATGGATAATAGATTGTGACTTATTCCTTCAACATAAGTCACATGTTTAAAGACTAGTGAACCTATGCAGGGGGTTCCATAGCCTTTAGTTTTACCTGTCTTACTATCACCAAAGATTACTTGGGGACCAGGTTCCTCTATAAAATCTGACATTAAGGCCTTGCATCCAGTCATATGCCTTGAGCATCCACTATCCAGGTACCATGTTAGGTTATGATGCTCTTGCAAGATATTTCAGTATTGATTATTGGTCCTCAAGATTTGGGTCCTACTCAGTTGCAGTTGGGTATCCACATCCAAGTTGATTTTTTGGGTGGGGTAGTACAGTGATAGGTCTTGTGATCTTCCTTGCCATATTTATGACACACAACCTTTGATTTTATATGTCGTGGCTTGTGAACTCTTCTTCTTTTTGTAGTGCAGAAGGGTTCACACTGCTGCATTGGTAGTGCAGTAGAGTACCATCTCTCCCATGGTACAGTAGGATATGGAATCAGTGATCACCACAAACTAGAATGTGGCAATGGTTGATTCCATGCTTCTATAGGAGAATTATATAAACAAGTAGAAGTGGGGGGATTTGAGGAAAGTTGAGGTTCATTTCTTCTACTTGGTCTACTTCTTCTAACCTTTCTAGTAGTCTTCTGCTATGGTTGGGCAGCAAAGCTGAAACTCTTTTGTTGTCCTCTTGCAGAATGGTACCTAGAGTAGTTAGCAAAAGAAGAATACTTTTTCTCCTTGATTTTAGGAGGATTGGGTTTATCCATCACCTTATCAGAAGAAGATTTGGTAAGTTGAGGCTCTTTAGGAATCTCAACCTTACTGTTGGAGCCCAAACCACCTCTAGAATTCTTGGTTTGAACAAAGTGTATTTTTTTGAAATCACTTGTGCTTCCATTCCATTTGTTAATAACCTTTGCTTCAGTGGCTTCCAGAAGTCCAGAGATTGACTTGTAATCCTCTTAAACTTTCTGAGAATGGAGTTTGAGTTTGTCAACTTCAGCAGCCCTTTCATTGGCTACTGCAAGCTCTTTCTTTAGCCTATTTCTCTCCTCAATGAGGACCTTGAAATTTCTATTTAGGTTATAGGTCTTCTCAGTGAGTTCGAGAATGATCTCTCTTATCTCCTCCTTAGACATGCTATCATTGTCAAGATTATATACCTCATCACTATTGCGAGCCGTGAGGCAATTGAGTGACTTTGGTGCTCTGGAATGGGTTTCTGAGGTGGCATCTTCCTCATCTGTGTCAGTTCACTCCATGTCTTTGTTGCAAGAGTCTTTCCTTTTCTGAAATGCTTTCTTTGTGGTTGCTATTCAGATTTCTTCTTTGCAGCAGGGCTAGACAGAGGTTTCCTGCATTGTGCAGCAAAGTGCCCAACCTTACCACAGTTATAGCCGATAAGCTCAGAGTCCTTTTGTGAGGGAGTGTCTTTACTAGGCCTGCCTTTCCTTTTGAAATATTTTCTGAATCTGTTGCTCAGCATGGCCAACTCCTCACTGGACACTTCTGTTTGAGAGTCAAAGGGCTCTTCTGCAGTAGTCCTTTCTGTTGTTGCAAGTTTTGAACTCCTCATGTAAGTTTTGAAAGAGATGTGCTTTTCGTTCTTATCCATTTCTTGAGCCTTCCTTTGCTCAATCTCAAGGCTGTAGTGAGTAAGACATTATAAAGGTTAGACAGTGTAATTTGGTCCATTTTTCTGGACTCCCTTATTGCAGTAACCTTGGTGTCTCACTCTTGAGTGAGACACCTCATAAACTTTATGTTGACTTTTTGAGGAGTAATATTTTCCCGTAAGTCTCTCAGAGTATTGACAAGAATGTTAAATTTGTCAAAGAACTCTGTCAAGGTTTCTGTGTCATTCATTTTTATGAGCTGATATTGCTTAATATAAAGATTCAGCTTGTTTTCTCTAATCTCGTCTGTGCCATCATTTCTCAAGATTAAGGCATCTCATGCCTCTTTTATTGTCTTGCAGTGTAAGACTAATTCAAGTATATCACCATCTAGGGATTTTATAATAATCCCTAAGGCTCATCGATCGATGATGCGTGCTGTTGTTTACACGTCAAATTAATATTTATGAGTACTCACTTTCACTCTATAAATATAGAATTAATGTAGAAGTAGAAGTAAGGATCGAACCCACAGGGAAAATCGAAACTGACCAACTAAACTAACTTAAAACAATAACTATTCTTGGAATTTGAGGGGGGAGGGGGTGTTTAAAAAGGTGATAACTAAACTAATTACTCAGAAATAGATAAAACTAAGCTAGATAGTAGGGAGGATTGCTTAGATTAGGAGAAATGTAGGGATAATGGTTGAGTCATTTTGAATCACTTAGGTCAATCATTGATGTTTATAGATCTTAGGTGTAATGATTAATATGAAATGTTTGTAATAAGTATTTGCTTAACTCACTACGTTCCTTAGTTTCTAACTTCTAATTAGCACATATAGTTAAACTAACTCAAGAGATCTAAATCAGTTCAATTAGCTCGAGTATGATTTAAAACACAAGAGTTGAATCATAACATGGAACTTAACATTCATAACAATCATAACAATTAGGTTAAACTAATCATGTTACATGCATTATAAACCATTGATTGTATATGACAATTAGCTTAAATCATATTATATCAATTAGCTACTGAAGTAAACCATTTAGCATGATTTATAGCTTCAACATATGTACTTTAGGTGATCAATCTAGCATACACATGTTATATGATGATTCTAACAGGTTTCATGCATCAATTCTTCATTAAGCACCTCTGGTTTGTGTTAAATGTTCAACATCTCATGATCTAATGACTTTAAAACTCATCAACACATCCCTACTATCGATCTACTCACACATATTCATGGAATAAAACATGGAATTAAACATAACAGTGTAAACAAACATTCTGATCAGTTTGACAACTAAAGAATACAAGTTATACAGTGCTCGTAGCGTTCCAAATCAAATCCAATGAGTTCCTATGCTTTGCGGATCAAGACTACGTCAATTCCTTCTCCAAAACCCATCTTTCCTTCGTCTTACGTCCTCTCAACCGCCTCTGCCTCCCTGAGCATCTCTCCTTCTATTTCCTACTTGGAATAACCCTAGGAAGAGTATTTATAGACGAGGGCTTGCAACTGAATCGATCCGACGGCTGAAACTCATCATTTTGCATCTGGAATATCGTCGTGGCCACGACCAGGTCTGTTGCGCCCGTGACAACATTAAAATCAGGCATTTCAGAAAATACATGCGTCGCGCCCACGACAGAATGCGTCGCGCCCGCGACAGCACCATGGCCGCGACGGCTGGTCGTGCCCGCGACACAGGTATGCAGTAAGTTTAAAACAAAAACTAAAAATAGTAAATGACGTCCAAAAATTCCAAAAACTTTCACATGATCTCTAAACACACTAATCTAGCTAAACATGGTGAAACATCGCCGTAAAAACTCTCGAAGCATGTGCAATGGTAATGAAATATGAAATACGACTTTTTGAGTTCATGGATTGTCATTTTCTTCATCCTTCTTCATTTTTGCTCCATATTCCAAGCCAATCTGCCATGAAACATGAAAGCACAACAGTAGCAACATTCCAAGATAAAAAGACACTAAAAATATAATTTAGACAATACGAAAGGAATAAAACAAACGTTTAGAATAAAGAAATGATGTGTGTTTTCATACACATCATCTAACTAATCCTTTTCTCAAACCAACAACGAACAGACCCATTAACAATTCTCCAAGCAACCTCGCATCAATATCAAACTCCGTATTATTCTCAAATTAGACTCCCTGAATCTTCAACAACTCGATTAATGACACCACCTGGGCATTAGAGCTCAAATCAAAGTCTTTGAAGATGAATGCCAAATGTATCGACTCTCTGTCATGATCGAGGAGATTACAATAAGAATCAATGAGGGTAAGCCCTATTGGATTAGAGTGGTGGACAGAGTGACAGACCAGATCGATCAAATTTCAACATGGATAAAAATTTAGGCAGCTGGAATCATAACTCTTTCTCGCTAGCCATGTTAGCTAAATCAATCCACGATACAAGCAGAAGCAAGAAGAAATGAACAAACAGACTACATTGATCACATTTGATATTCACGTATGAGATGGGAGAATACCGATTGAGAAGAGCGAGTAGCAATTGAGGGGATAGCGTTTCATCTATTTTTCATCGCAAGTGAGTATTGTAGTACTACTAGGTTGAGTAGAAGACCCAAAAAGTAGTACGACATGAGAAAAATATTGCAAGGATTCAGATTTTTTAATTGAAAGTTTGATGTTTGATCATCGAAAGGAGTTCTTGAATTTAATCAAGGGTTGAGAGAGTGTGAATGTTGGGTGGAAGAGAAAGGGAAATGGGAGATTGGTAGTGTATGAGAGTACTGGTAGGGAAGGGTATTCATGTCATTAAATGGGGTCAAAATTTCATAACTAGAGTTTTAGATAAATTTTCGTCAATTTTGATGGTTTTGATAAGTTTTGCTTATTGCCACCTAAATGGAGGGTGTTTAAGTGTGATTTTTTTAAGATCGGGAGGTCAATGTGTGTAACGTTAAAAAATCAGGACGTTGAAATGCATTTTTCCCTTAAATTTAAATCAAAATAAATTGAAAATTAGGGTAGAGAAATATAATACATTCGAGTTAAATCAAAACTATGTAGGATGACTGTGTGACGACAATAATTCTCCGTCCCTAGTGGTGGTGGAAGGGGTGGTCGATGATGGTGGTGGAGACGTGTGGGTGCTCTGCGTGTGACGACGACGATTTTCCGTCGTTGGTGGTGATGAAAGGAGTGACCGTTGCTGGTCCGCTTGAGGCAGTGGAGACATGTCGCCGCTTCGTGGACAAGTTGGTATATAAGGAGAAGGATAAAGGTGGTGACTAGAACTTGATGGAACGAGGGAGGAGGGAGAGGGAGATGGTGGCTGGTCAAGAATAGACGACGATGGGAATAAGGTGTTTGGGGTAGATAATAGGTTTTGGTGGAGAAAAAGGTGAATTTGGGGAGATCCAAATCTGCCCAATAATACTTTGCAATGGACTCCTTCGCTAACTAACGACTACTCTTGTTTTCTGTCATTATTTAAAGACTGTGCAATTTTTGTCGTTGTTCCATTGAAAATCAAAGATGACAATTAATTTCTATTGTTCAAAGTAATTAATGACTTTTTTTTTTCGTCGCTAATTTAACAACTCCATTGCCGCTAATAGCTAGTTTTTTTTTAAGTGTAAAAATAATGTCATTTTGTTATAATATATCAATGCTGCTTCAATGGTACCATCCTATATTTTCTTTTAGAACTCCTACCATTTGTTCCATATGAGGATCGATCCACATCATCACTGCATTATCATCTTGACGAGGTGGCTAAAATATCTTTGTTATTTTTCATACCAAATATAACATACCATATAACAAAAGATAAAATTCGACAACTGAAAATAACATCATTATTTTTATTTTTATTTTGATAATGTGTAAAAAACATTATTAGAGTATAAACTTAAGACATCATTGTTTTTTTTTTGTTTTAGCATCCCATATCTATCCATTGGACTTTCTTTTATAATTTAAAATTGAAAATAAATTTAATGATATGATACAAAGCTTGTACTTACATTGTTGCACACTAACCTTACCAATTACAATGTTTAGTTATCCGATCATTATCTGTTTATTAAAACATCATGTCATGTTTTAGTAACTAAAATTTCGTTCAACCAATCATTTTTTGTTTCCCCATTCATCAAGTAGTAAATAAAAAGCTGCAGTTGATACAACCAACAAGCTATACCCTCACTCACGAATAGATGGTTTAAAATTTGGAAAAAACAAATGACAATTAAAAAGAGTTTTTGAATTCAAAAAATTCCCCTAAGATACATGTTTTATAAAATAATTCTCAATTCATAGAACCCGCTAAAATATTTTTCATTTCATACAATTCTCATCTCCCTCCCAAAATTTCTTCAATCTCCGTAACGCACCACCACCACCATCCCTCCACCATCACCACATCGTTCCCCAAACTTCTTCAATCTCCGTATCGCACCACCAATGCCACCATCACCATGCCTCCGTCATCACCACCGCCACCATGCCTCCACCATCACCACATCACTCACCGCCGATTACCAAGCCGGACTTCATCAAAAATCACACCGATAACTCTTTCCATCTCTATTCCCTTCTCTCTCTACTCCTTCGTTTTAACTTTCGCTTCAGTTTTCTTCTAATTCAAATCTGATTTGCTTGAAAAAAAATAAAAATAATACAATCTTGTGATTTGCTTGAAGTAAAAGATTTCGAAGAATATGGATTTAGTTTTGTATCTTGTTATTATGTTTTTTAGAAATTTTTCTGAGAAAATTGAATTGACGCATTGTTTTATTTGTATTGACATATTGTTTGAAACGGTGTGTTTCAAACATTGCGCCAATACAAATGAAACAGTGTCCCAGTTTAATTTTCTTATTTTTTTTAAAAAATAAAAATTCGTGTTTTTTTTTTCAATTTTATGAATATCATGTTGTAAAATTTTGTTTATGCATTTGTATAATGTTTTTTTTTTCAAAAATAAACAACAGCACAATGTTTTTGATTTTTAAACTGGCGCACTGATAAGAATGTGCAATCCCTCCATTTGTATATAAATTAATGAACAGAACTTAAGAAGAAGTTATGTATGTGATAGATGCTTAGGCTGCAATAGTTACCTACGTATTTGCAGACTAGGGCCAAAGGTCATGTAGTTGAGGCATGTAGACGAGGATTATGCAGACTACAGGGGATTACAAAAGTACATGCCAAAGATCAGATGCATACGACAGCAAAAGTGTAAAAGTTCTCATGATCTAGGACCATTCCGTTGTTCAAGGCCAGTTCCAGCAGCAAAGTGAATTGAGCCAGTGCAAGTATGCAAGCTGAATTGTAGAAAATTGATTGCAGTGTTGGGTGTAGACGAGGCTACACTAGCAGGCTGAGTAGATGAGGTCTGAAAGGTATTGAGTGAGAGCTGAGTTATAGCAGACTGGTTGTAGTACTTGGTGCAAATGAAGATACAGAAAGGCTGGATATGAAGACTGTGCAGCAGAGCTCATACAGCTGAGGGTGCTGCAGAGGCGTGCAGTAGACCTGGTGCATGAATCTGGGTGCAGTATAAGTTGTGCTAGAATGGAAAGGAATAAGGAAGGGGTTAAAAACAAGAAGTTGAGGCAATGGTGATGTGTACAAGATCAGAAAAGGTGAAGCCAGGTCAGTCTACTGCACAACGTTGTCACTATCAGAACGTACAGTCACGGGTTCTGGTTCCCTGAACCTATAAAAGGAAAGGCATAGTGCACAGGGGTAAGGTTGCTGAGTCTGAGAAATCTTTGAACATCATTTGAGAGCTTTCAAAGAAAGAAAAGCCTTAGAGACTCGTTGTGCACGATCTGAATTGAAGATTCAAGATTTTGGAAGAAGGTTCATTAGTCTTCAAGTAAAGAACAGCAACTGCAGCAGAGCACTGCAAGATCTAGGTTCTTCATCCTTTAGCAAGAAGAGTCTTGTTGTAAAGGGGTTTTCTTGTAAGCTACAAACAAGAAGATAGTGAACCTCCTCTTGGCTTGACACACTGGTCACCAAGGGAAGACTGGATTAAGCTCCTGCTACTTGTTGGTAATAGGTGTCTGAACCAATATAAATTCTGTGTCATTTATATTTCTGTGCTGTTCTTCATTTCTAAACTGTTAGCTAGATCTCAAAAGGTCCAAAGAGACAACTTTTTCAAAGCTAAAGTCTCAACTGCAAAACTTCCGCTATCTGTAGCAGATTGAGGTAGTGCAGACTAATAAATAGCTTTGCTGTACTGCCTCGTAAAATTTTTGAGATAACCTATTCACCACCCCTCTAGGTTATTTCTGGGATTTTCACGCACTGTTTCGTTGAATTGACGCACGGGTTGTATAAATTGGGAATTATTTTATAAAATGTATATCCCAAGGGAATTTCAACGAAACGGTGGGTCTATACAAATCAAACAGTGCGTCAGTATAAATTTGTGTTTCAAACATGTTGAGTAATATGTAATGATTATTTCAATTATATGAGTATCATGTTATAAATTTTTGTTTACGCATTCGATATTCATGTTTTAAAAAAAGAATAGATGTCCTGTTTGAATGAAACAATGTGCCTCATGAGATTATTGAGTTGAATCGAATTTGATTCTTGATTTGGATTTGAGATTCGATTTGAGTTGCTTTTGGGTTTCGATTTGGAATAAGAATAATTTTCGACAGTATGCCCTTGCGTGGAATGATTTCAATCATAGATTTGGGTGGTTTTGATTTGATAATTAAAATTATACTAAAAAGGAATTATTTTCCTGTAATGCACCTATTGGGAATTTTTTTATTTTTAAGTAGTTTTTTGGGAATTTTCCCTTTTTAATTTTCTTTTGAATCTGTAGTTAATTTTCTTTTAACTATAGCCTCTTGTTCTTTTTATTTAACTTTTTTATTTTTATTAGTCGTAGTATATGAATTTGTTTTTTTTAAAATATTATTGTACATTTATTGTTTCTTATAATTTAATGACAGTAATATTCTTAAGTCCTCAAACTGTAAAATTTTATTGCTGTCCATTCTTGGCTCAACATGCTATCATCTCAACTCCTCATAAGCTAACTACACCATACAAAAAAAAGAACAAGTGTCATAACACGAAAAAACACATAAGTTGCAACCTCTTCTGGTAATTTAGCACCTTTATGGAACAATCTATCCTTACGCTCCTGCCATATCGCATAAACCATAGCAGCCATGACCTTCCTCCTCATCCTTTCCATATCACCTTTACCACGATAAACAGAAATTAACCATCGAAGCCAGTCCAATCTTACACACTCATCCATTCAAAATTCAACTTGCTTGCTTTAACCTCCAGTACCCTTCAAGAGAAATCAAAAGGAACAAAACAGATGCCGCACAGTCTCACTTCCATTTTGACATAACAGATATTGAAAGTGCTACAAGGATTACAACAATATGGCCTAGAGGGGGGGTGAATAGGCTTATATGATCAATTTTTGATTTTTATTCGAAATCTTGAATCGAACACAACGAATTAATAAAGTTGTAGCTCTAACTGACAATTCTTGATTCGATTATTGGTTGTCTGATGAACACAAAAAGTCAAACAGCAGGAAATATAAAACAGACATCAGATATAACGTGGGAAACCTTAGTTCAGGGAGAAAAACCCACGGAACAGCACAGCAAATCCACTATCACAAAACAGATTACAAAAGGTTTCCAGGTTCACCTTTCAACCTCTAAGTTTTCCTAAATCACTCAGGAAACCCTGTTACACACAAAATCAAGATCATAACTAATCTACAAAAGGTTTTCAGGTTCACCTCTCAACCTCCGAGTTTTCTGGATCACTTAGCGAGCCGTTTTCTGTAGCTGTAGCAATATGTTAAGCCATTCACGCTTCAGACTCTTCAGGCATCTTCTTGATTCTCTCCTCATGAGCTTGAACTCTGCTCTCCATTGTCTGAAAAACACTGTCTGTTGGGGTAGAGGGGTTGTCTACTGTAGCAATAGTATGCTGTCGAATATCATCCGGAAGATCCGATGAATTGACATCAAATTCTTCTATGGCTTGGCTTTTTGGGCTCTGTACTTCTTCAGGAAGGGTAGAAGGCACTTGGATGTAAGCCTCCTCTAGGTCCAGAACCTGGAGAGGATCAAAATCTGTTGGCTCATCGACAGCTGTCTGTTGCTGCTGTACTTCTCTTCTACTCCCAGATCCTTGAGGAAGAGTAGAAGTCTGATTAGCTAACTTCTCTCCCCCTGAGGTCTGCCCATCCAGACCATCACCTCCTGGAGTTTGATCGTTGTCGTCATCATTTCCTCCTTCATTCCTTGGAGTCCTTTTGATGGATGAGTAGAACATATCCTTTGCTGTTTCACCCAACTCTGCTATCATTTTTCTGCAGTATTCCTCGCATAGAATCCATGCTTCTTAAGAAACTCTGTTGACGTTGTCCAACTGTCCTCTCTCTCTCTCTCTCTCTCTATTCCCTTGAGGCAAGCACGTTTCCATCCTCATCAGAAGTTGCTATGATCAGCCTCATGCTCCATCTGGCACCTTTTGCCTTAAAGGCTACAAACAGTCCTGCAGCCATTGCTGATCTGAGTTGTTCGTTGGTCATGGCGTCATCAGGGTGCACTACCCTCTGTCCTTTGCTCATCTTCTTGAATGGTTGTTTTTTCTGTTGTTGAGGGGGGTTGTGCTGAGGATGTCTTTCCAGCTGTCTGTTGTCTCCCAGCTGACGTGTGATCGGTTGTCTGTTCCCTACAAACAGATGTCTGTTTCTTCGTTCGTCTGACAAGTGGCTCATCATCGGAGTCTACTTCCTCTTCTGTATGTGCTAGTTGTGCAGGTTGAGCAGATTTCTTCTGCTCCTTTTGAGTTGCCCCAACATCAAAGCTTTTCTTCCTTTTTGTAATCTGGCCATCAGACGGCCCAGCTTCAGACGTTTTGTCTGTTCCTTCAGACTCTTACTAACAGATGTCTGTTTCCTCTTTCGTCTGACAAGTGGCTCATCATCGGAGTCCACTTCCTCTTCTGTCTGTGCTGGTTGTACAGGTTGAGCAGATCTATGAACATTATAAATTTATTTTCATCTAAGGTTTTTGTAAAAATGTCTGCAATTTGTTTTTCTGTTGGAATGTATTCTAACTTTTTGTGACCTTTCTGCACATGATTTCTGATAAAATGATATATGACATCAATGTGATTGGTCCTCGAATGAAAAACAGGATTTTAAGAAATAGTCATTGCAGACGTGTTTGACATAGTCTACAAGCTGAGACCTCATCCAAAATACCTGTGCAGCATAGCTTCCTGCAGCTATGTATTCTGCTTCTGCAGTAGAGGTTGAGACAGTGGTCTACTTCTTGCTGACCAAAAAATCAACCTTACACCTAGAAATTAACATATACCACTTGTGCTTTTCCTGTCAACCCTGTAACCTGCAAAGTCTGCATCTGAATAATCAGTTAGTACAAAATCTGAATCCTTTGGATACCATATACCCAAATTAAGAGTTCCTTTGAGATATCTCAAGATTCTCTTAAATACAGTATAGTGGGACTCCTTAGGATCAGATTGATACCTGGCACAAACACACACCGAGTACTGGATGTCCGGCCTACTTGCAGTAAGGTAAAGTAAAGATCCTATTATACCTCTATATAGTGTTTGATCTATACTTTTACCTTTTTCATCTTTGTCAATTTTAGCAGTAGAGCTTATGGGGGTTTTCATTGTAGTTGAGTTCTCTAGGCCAAACCTTTTAATTATATTTGTTAAGTATTTTGATTGATTTATAAATATTCCTTAACTGTTTCACTTGCAGACTTAGAAAGTATTTTAGTCCACCCATGAGACTCATTTGAAATTTGGATTGCATTATTGCAGCAAACCTTTCACATAGTTTGTTGTTAGTGCAACCAAAGATGATGTCATCTACGTATATTTGCACTAATAGTGTGTGCTTCTTATGTCTTAAGAAACAGTGTGGTATCTACTTTTCCTCTTGGAAAGCCATTATCAGAAAGAAAAGTAGAAAGAGTTTGATACCATGCTCTCGGAGCTTGTTTCAAGCCATTAAGGGCTTTGTCTAACATGTAGACATAATTTGGATGTTCAAAGTCTTCAAACCCAGGAGGTTGCTTGACATAAACTTCCTCCAGTAGCTTTCCATTTAGGAAAGCGCTTTTGACATCCATTGGGAAGACTTTGAAGTGTTCATATGCAGCGTATGCCAGAAACCTTCTTATGGCTTCTAATCTTGCAACTGGGGCATAGGTCTCATCAAAGTCAATCCCTTCTTCTTGAGAGTACCCTTTGGCCACCAATCTAGCCTTGTTTCTGATGATTATTCCATTTTCATCAGATTTGTTCCTAAAGACCCACTTGCAGCCAACAACTGGATAGATCTTTGGTTTTGGCACAAGATACCATGCTTGATTTCTTTTGAACTCATTCAGTTTTTCTTGCATGGCATCTATCCAGTTAGAATCACTGAGAGCTTGATTAATTATTTTAGGCTCCATTTCTGAAATGAAGCAAGCAAACTGGCATTCCTTTGTGGTTGCCCTCCTCGTCTGTACTAGGACATCCGTGTCCCCTATTATGTCTCTCTCAGTGTGTGCATTGATCCATCTGCCTCTGTCCTCATACTAGTCAAAGGCAGTTTCTTCCAGTTTTTGCTCTACTGCATCTTGCTGTGGGTCTGCTGTATCTTCTTTGCCTTCAGGGACTACAGACGACTCTGCCTTTACTGCACGGTCATTTTCCTAGTCTGTATCCTGTTCATCATCTATACATACACATTCCTCATCATAAAAATCAGCAGTACGTATAGATGATTCAGATTCATCAAAAGAAATATGAATTGACTCTTCTACAGTTTGTGTTTCCTTGTTGAATACTCTGAAGGCTTTACTGCATGTGGAATATCCTAGAAATATTTCTTCACTTGTTTTTCACTAAGTGCAGTCTATCATTGTTGTGAACATAACATTTGCACCCAAATGGGTGAAAGTACTTAACGGTTGGTGTTTTTCCTTTCCGTATTTCATATGGTGTTTTGTTATGTTGTTTATTAATGAGACATCTATTTTGCACATAGCAGGCAGTGTTTACTGCTTCAGCCCAAAAGCTCTTTGAAAGGTCAGCATCAGAGAGCATTGTTCAGGCTGCCTCAATGAGGGTTCTGTTTTTCCTTTCTGCAATAACATTTTGTTATAGTGTTCTAGGTGCAGAAAAGTTGTGCTTGATGCCATGATCATCACAGTATTTGTCAACCCCTGATTGATCAAACTCTATGCCATGATCACTCCTAATTGTTACCACATCTAAACCTTTTTCATTTTGTACTTGTCTAAGGAATCTAGTTAGCAGATTACAAGTATATCTTGTGTAGGAAGATTATCCAAGTATATCTCGAGTGATCATCCACAATTACTAGTGTATATTTCTTCCTGTTCAAGCTCTCGACCTCTACTGGTGCAAACAGATCTATGTGCAGTAGTTCGAGTACACTTGTGGTCTCTGTTTGGTTAACAAGTTTGAAACTTGCTCTATTCTGCTTTTCTTCTTGACAAGGTCTGCATATTTTATCCTTCTTGAATTTAACTTGAGGAACCTCTTACCAAGTTACCTGAAGATAATTTTGTCATTGTTTTAAAGTTTAGATATGCTAACCTCTTATGCCATAGCCATTTTGTGTCATCTGCATCCTTAGTGTAGAAGCATATGACTTGTGTAGACTGTGATAAGTTGAAGTCTACTGCATAGATGTTTCCTAATCTATGCCCTATCCGTTTGACTTCTTTGGACATTTTATCTATGACTCTACATGTGTCATTAGTAAAAGCCACTTGGAAAGTTGAAGGGACCTGTACCAATTGGCTAATTCTTGTCACACAATTGGCTAATGGAAAGTAAATTATGTTCAAGCCCTTTAACATAAGCAACATTCCTAAAGATGAAGGGACCTGTACCAAGGTTCCATAACCTTTAGTTTTACCTGCTTTTCCGCCACCAAACACGACCAGGGGACCTTCTTCCTTTCTGTAATCTTGCAATATTCTCTTGTTCTGAGCAACCACTATCCAGATACCATGCTTGATCCTATATTTCCTCCAATCACATATGCATCTTTTGTATATGGTACCCATGATCATGGGTCCTCATTTGTTAGTCTTAGGTATCCACACTCGAATAGGTTTCTTGTGTGGTCCCCAACACAGAGAGGCTTTGTGACCGGGCTTGCCACAACTGTAGCAGTAGATCTTTGGTTTAGCCTTGGGTCTTCTGCTTGGATGTTTCCATCCACTCTGCTACATACTGCACATGCAGCAGTGTTGTCTGAATCGTCTCTTTGGCACACGAAGAGAACCCCTATTCCATACAGAGTAATTTGGTGCAAATTGAGATTTCTCAAATCTCTTGTCAACTTATTATCAAGTTATATACTTATTTTTTTTGATAGTATGCGCGTAAGGGGGTTTCTTGAGTTCTTTTGCTGTATTAGCAGAAATCTTGGGCTTCAAGGACTATGCAACAAAGACTTTTACTTTGTTCTTGTCCTTTGCGGTAGAGGAATAAAGCTTTCAGAGGTCTCTTGAATAGCCTCTTTTAGTTCCTCATTTGAGGCATCAGAGCTAGAGAAGTCAAATATCTTCTTGTCGTCGTCAGACCTGGCCATGAGACACAGTTGTCAATAGACATGAAAATCTGGTCAAGGGATGATGAAAATCTACTATTTAGTCATTTCTATTTCTTTTACCAACCAGCCTTGTTTGGTTACTGGCAATATCCTTTACAAGACACATATTGTCTTGAAAGGTCACTGTTAGTCCTTTGTCACAAAGCTCACTGATAGAGAGTAGATTGTGATCTAAACCATCTACATATGCAACATTATGAATGGTGATCGTACACCTGTTCCCAAAGTCCCATAACCTTTCATCTTACCAGTCCCACTATCACCGAAAATAACATTTGGTCCATCTTTGGCTTTGAAGTCAATGAGTAAAGCCAAGTTTCCAGTCATGTACCTCGAGCATCCACTATGCAAGTACCAAATTTTTTCACGATGCACCTGTAAGGTAATAACAAATACACACAATTTGGTCCCCAAATTATCTTGGGTCCCATATCCACTTTCTCTTTGAAGGTGGATAGATCCAACGTACATCTACAGAATGTCTTGATTTGTAACATAGATAGAATTCTTGTTGGTGGCATTCTGCAAACTGTTATACTGTGAATGATGTATACTATGTGGCTCAGTTCATTTTACCGATGTCTGTTTAGTTCTCCTGTGAAATCCTAAAACAGGTTTATTAGTCTGAAAAGCACGTGGGGGGAGCAACAGTCCTATGTATCCTTTATTTGAGGCAATGGTCTAATTAGTCTTCCTTCTTCATATTTGAGAAAACTAACGGATAATTTCTAAGGGAGAGGGTGGTCAATAATGCTTGAATGGTGGTCTTGAACGTTAATGATGGTTGATGATGATCTTAGAGGTCGATGTTGATTTATTGTCGTGATTGTGGTCGTTGATGGTGGTAGTCAATATGATACAGACTTCTACATTAGAGGTCAATGTTGATGGTCATTATGGTTGATAATGGTCATAAAGGCGAATATTGACGTGCTTTAGTAATGGCAAGGCTAATCAAGCCCAGGCAAGGAGTAGGGCTATTTAACATTGCATTGAGGCTTGGACATGAGAGAGGCACATTTCAAGGGCCAATGGATATGAGGATTCTAAGAGTTGGAACGAGCATTGAGGCTAGATTTACGGTGGAAAAGCCAGTATCTGTCGTTGGAAAATTGGAAAAAAAATAGCCAAAAATCGATCCTTGTCTGCTATATACATACAACCAAACACCCAAACTATATGTTTTGGGCTGGCAAACCATCATCCAATACAAAGAAGATGTCATCAAACGTATTAAACCTCACTAACAATCCAGAATACATAAACGTTCCATTAAAATACATACAACATCATTCATGAAATCTAAAAAATGCCGTGACGAGTGACTAAAATACCGTAGTCTGCTCCCTGCACGTGGTGGTGATGGTGGATCCCAGGGATAGTGTGGAGGTGGATCAAGCGGATTACTGCCGCACTGAGTGATTCGTTGCGCCTGGCGTTCCATCACCTGCGTAAGTGCCTCAACCTTCGCAACCAGGTCGCATTAGACTCCTCTAGTGCGGCAACTCGACTACTCTCGACAAATGTCCTACTACCCGAGGACAGTGAGTCCTTGGAGTAGAACATGGAGCTAGCCGAGCCAAGTCCATAGACGCGTCCCTTCTTGCACCGTACCGGTCGGAGATACGCCTGACCATGTACGTCGCTGATCTTCTCCTCGGTGAGCCCCGTACCAGGCTCCCTCTCCGCAAGCAACTGATCCATGATCTCCAACTCCAATACGGAGTACTAAGCCTATATAAAAGCATGGATAAAGTATGTTAATTTGGCATTTGATTGAATAAAAAAATTCAACTAGTTAAGTAAAACAAAAACATAAAAATTGAAAAACACTATAATGTAATAAATAACAACGACAAGTTACCACTGTCTCCTTTGATCTCTTGTCGCACCAAACCATCTCGCTTGGCTCTGCACCCTTCTTCGTGTGTGTTTTTTCAAAATCCCTCATCATTGCCGGTCTCCTCTTTAACTCTTTTTCTTGCAAAGAATAAATAAAATAAACCAACAAAATTATTCCAAGCCAAAAAAAAAAAAAAAAGGTGATGAAACAAATTATTTGAAACTTTTAGTTAGATAGTTACCATCTTCTTGACGACATGGATAGTCGATACCAATCCCTAGGTGTGCTTGGCCTTAGAATGCTTCCTGTTTTCTTCACCACGCTCCGATCGGGCCTTGAAGTTAGGATCCTTCGTCCAAAGCAGCTTCAGTTGGTCCTCTGTTTCCTCGTCGATCCAAGGAACCTTCCCACCCCTCACAATAACCTTCCTCTGCCTATACACGTTGTCCCTGACATGATCGATCATCTTTGCCCTCCATCCATCGTACACCATAACACTAATCTCATGCCTTCAACGATACAGGTTCTGCAAAAAAAAAGAAAAAAAAATATATCACAGTTATATATATCAAGGAAAAAGAATTGAATAGACACAAAGATGCTTTTATTTAATCTTACCCTAAAAAATGCAATCATCTTGTCCCTAACCCATGTGGGAATGTCCGTCCAACATTTCCAAGGATCACAATAGCAACTCTCGCGTGACATAGGATATCACGGAGTGATCGTCAAACCTGAAAATAACAATTTTTCAGAGCATAATGCATGACATAAATACCAAGATTAAATTTGAATTACAAAAAGACTCAAACCGCAATATCAAAGACCATCAGGGTCCAGGGATTGCCCTAGACAACCGTCACCATCATATCGATCATCATAGTCATGCTGGGCGGATAAAGGAGATGATGTGCTATGTGGAGAAGGAACTGGAGGAGAAGACGCTGATGAGGGAGCCGAGGGAGGGTGTAGTAGTTAAACAGATGAGCGACGTGGGGTTGTTGGTGGAGCAAATGATTAACGGTGACAATATGGAGGAGCTGCTGGTGACATAGACGCAGGTGGCTCATATATAGAGATAGTTATGTGAGGAACACATCTGAAAGTAGGAGTCATATCCCCTTCGATACTTCTTCGTTTGATCAATCTCAACCAGCTTGTATTTGCCGTGCATAACCAATCCTCTGTAGGAGTCAAACCAATCACACTTAAAAAGAATCATTCTATATGAACGTTCAATGCCTACGTATTGCAACTCCACAATCACTCTTAGAATTCCATAATAATCTACTCCATCGCCTTTGAAACATACCCCATTGTTCATAGTTGCTTTAATTGAGCCATATGCATATATGAAATATCCATTGATGTAATATTGTTGATACTTTTAGAGTTGGTCGTGTACCAAGACTATAGATCAAGTCATCAATCTGATTTTTTTAAACCTGCATTGGGAAGGACGGAAGGTGCTCCTAATTTGAAGAAGACAAGGAGTACTAATCAATTCGTACTTTGATTAAAAACTCTATCTACTTACAAAGTTTTGAAGCCATGTCGGCCACAAATCTCTACATCTGCTCCAAACTTCTTGGATGGATCTTCAACGTCGCTATATTCAGGTTGTTAACACTTGTTGCTTGCTCAAATAATATAAGGTTGTTAACACTTGCTATATTTAGTATCAAAGATTTATGAAAGTATGTTAATTTACTAAAACTTATACTTTGGAAAATAATTCATACCTGTCAAAAGGAGATATTCTCTCACAATTTCGTAGAACATACTTGAGAGGAATTAAGATCAACTTCAGCTAGTGTGTCATTTCTCCCCTTCCTTGTGGCATATTCCCCCATTTTTGTGAAACACACTTGGCAGATTAGGATCATCAACATCATTTTAGGTTCTGTAATTATGCCTAGGATTTGGAGCCTTTGTGTCCACCTCAATGCTGAAATAATGTTGAAAAAAATTGCTCTGCTCCTCCATAAAGTATGCCTCACAAATGGAGCCCTCGACATGTGCCTTGTTACCAATTTTACCCTTCAAGTGAAACCGAAACCTGAAAGAAGATAACATGGAAGGAGAGAAAACATTATTAACTTAAAAGAAAGGAGATACCAATATGCCTGGCTCACAAAATTGATGAATGACATATACCTCTCGAGGATACATCCATCTATAATGCACAGGTCCAGCAATTTTTACCTCATGTGGGAGGTGCAACGACAAGTGCTCCATAGAATTGAAGAAGGCAGGAGGAAACAACCTTTCTAGCTTTAGAATCTCCAGGATCTACATCTCCAATCTCTCCATGTCCTCGCGACGTACACTTTTGCAATACAGATCTCTGAAGAATAAACTTAACTCGGTGAAGACATTCCAAACATGAGAATACAACAGTTCCTTAAAGGCTACCAGAAGCAACCTTTGCATGATAACATGACGATCTTGACCCTTAAGGCCCTTCAGACACCATTCCTTATCACGAACACAGCGTCTCAAATTTGATGCATATCCATCAGAAAACTTCAATTTCTTTATCCATTCACACAATACTCTTCTCACCTCCTTCTTCAACACATAAGGAGCCTCAGGCATAACTGTTTCCTCGATTCCTTGTTTATTTTCAACCTTCTCAATGCCAACTTCGAATGCTTGTAGTACAGTTTGAGATCTTTCCTCGCCGCTACAGTGTCTTTGGTCTTTCCCTTCATGTCTATGACAGTATCAAACAGATTATCAAACACGTTTTTCTCTACATACATGACATCCAGATTATACCTAATTAATAACTTGCTCTAATATGGCAATTGCCAAAAAATGCTCCTCTTACCCCAGTTGTGAGTGACATGCAACTCATTGGGGTCTGAAGAGAACACATGATCACGCATCTCATTACCATTGTACACAGGGATTGAATCATCATAATTTTCCTATTCTTGTAGAACCCACTTCTATTGGCTCGAAAGGGATTATCATGAGGCAAAAAAAGATGATGATAATCAAACCATGTCTGCTTCTAACCATTCTTCAAATTGAATGACTTGGTATGCTCCATACAATAAAGACATGTCAATCTTCCAGCCGTGCTCTAACTAGACAGTATTCCATACGCTAAAAAATCACTAACAGTCCATAACAATGTCGTCCTCATCTAGAAGGTTTGTCTCTTGAAAACATGATATGTGGCCTCGCATATTGTCCACAAATGAGTGAACTCCTCAATCAAGGGGTGCAAGTAAACATCCAAGTTCCGCTTTGGACTTTTCAACCCTAGAATGATCATAGAAAACAATATGTATGGAGTCTTCATGCACAACCTCAAGGGAAGATTATACGGAGCCAACATCATAGGCCAACACGAGTATTCAGCCCCAGAATTCCCGAATAGACCAAACCCATCAGTGTATAGACCCAAACGAATATTCCAAGGTTCTACAGAGAACCAAGGGAACTCCCTGTCAAAGTGCTTCCATGCTTCACTGTCATAGGGATGCGTCCTCAAAGCTACGGTTACTGGCGTGTCAAGACATTGCATCAGCAGTGCTCTTGCTTGAATACAATCAATGCAACCTCAGGGTGATAGGAAAATAGCCCAACACCTTATGAGCCACGTGTTTCTTGTCCGGAATGTTGACCTTGTACCCCTGAGCCCCACAACTCGAACACACCATACTTTCAGCATCTTTCTAAAAAGCATGCAGTCGTTGGGATATACATCTTCTGAATAGGAAGATGAATGCCCCTTCATTAGCCGGTTAGTTGCGTACAACGTGTCCATCATCACATTGTCTTCCGGACATATGTCTTTCAACAATGCCGCAATGGCATCCGTCGCCCTATGAGATATACTCACACTTGATGTTCAATAACCTTGAAGCTGCCTCCAATTGAGACACCTTGCAACCAAGATACAATGGTTCCCTAGCAGCATTCAACATATTGAAAAAAGCTGTAGAACCAGGTGATGGATTGTCATCATAAGCATTTGTCATCTCATGACCCACACCGCTTGATTATCCAGCCCCAAATCCATCCATGACAATATCCTCATAAGGATTTGTGTGAATTGAGGTTTCCACTTGCTCAACCTCACCATATTGCATCCATATAGTTGTACACAAAGCCACGCTGCTATAAGTGCACGGTCGCCTCATCCGTGATTGGATAGTACGCATTGTGACACATGACGCAAGAGTACCTCAAGTGTCCCGGATAATTAAAAATCTATTTTTCAAGGATGAATTTCACAAACTTCTTAACGTTTCTAGCAAACACTCCGCTCAAATACCCTTCAACAAGTCGCTCATAGATCTATTAGGATTAGGTACTGTTATCTTAGATCTCATATGTTCACCTGTTTTTTTATCGGACTTCTTAGCAGACTTCCTATCGAACTTTCTCCGATAGGTAGTCTGTTGCATGGGCACATCAGGAACTAATGGTGGAACAGATAATGAAAACTATAGGTGTGGGTCTTTTTAATTTTATTTTTTCTAAGGCAGGAACATGCTGACACCCTATTCCTTTTCTAGAGTCTCCTCTATGAGAAATCTGATCAAACACAGCAGGCTTATTCCATTTTCTAACAGTTGCTTCCAGTTCAGACATCTCCCTAGTGAGGGTCTCTATCTGGGATTTCTGTGATCTGATCATAGAGTTCAGTGAGTCTATTTCTAATTCTAGTACATTCTGATTCTTAGACTCATCATCTCTGGACTCTAGATCAGACTTCAGGAGATCTCTCTCCTTCTTCACAGCCATACACTCTCTATCTAGCACTCTGTATATTCTAGAAAAGTCAATGAGTTTACTAGACAGGTCTCTAATCATCCCTCTCATCTCAACATCAGACACATCAGGATTAGAGAAGTCAAATACCTCATTAATATCAAATTGTCTAGCCATTAGACAGAGTTGAACTTCCACATCAAATTCAGAAGATTCAGTATCGCTCCAGTTCTTGTCTGCCAACATTGCCTTCAGCCTTCGTCCTTTTGATTGTTTGTTGTTAACAGATTTTGTTTCCTTCTCCTTCTTGGGTTAGTTATCAACAGGCTTAGATTTCCTCTTTTTCTGAAAACAGTCTGTTGCAAAGTGACTAGTCTTACCACAATTCTAGCAGACATCTCTGTTATCTCTTTTCTTGGTTATCTGTCTGGCATAACTTCGAATCCCCTTTCTCACAAATGAGTTTATTCTCCTAGTGATAAATGACACCATCTCCTCTTCATCAAAGTCTAGATCTGTCATATCATCTTCATCATCATCATCTCCTCTTGTCTGTCTTCCCAGTCATAGCCTTTAGTGCAATAGGTTTCGTTGGTTCTTCTTGTACTCTTCTCTGGTTGTGCTCTAGTTTATATGTAAGCAAGTTGCCATAGAGCTCTTGTAGAGACATTGCAGAGAGATCCTTTAATTTTCTTATTGCAGTGGTCTTCGAATCCCAAGAATATGGTAATGATCTGATGAATTTGAGATCGGAATCCTCAAGATCATAGACCTTTCCATCGGCAAAAAATGTAAAATGAATACCTGATATAACGTGGGAAACCCTAGTTCAGGGAGAAAACCCCACGAAACAGCCAAGCAATTCGACTATCACAAAACAAATTACAAAAGGTTTCCAGGTTCACCTTTCAACCTCTGAGTTTTCCTGGATCACTCAGCAAACCTTGTCACCACACAAAATCAAGATCACAACTGATCTACAAAAGATTTTCAGGTTCACCTCTCAACCTCTGAGTCTTCTGAATCACTCAGCGAACCGTATCAATAAAGAATGAAAGTATCTGTAAAACTCACAAAACTATGGAGAATGTATAAATCTCCAAAGATGAAAACCAATTAATCGAAGATGATGATGGATTTCAGAAAATCCCCAAATGTGAAAGTCGCTTTGTCGTGGGGAGAACCGGAGATGGATGTTGCTTGAATCTTGAAGCTTGCAGTTGAGAGAGTATGTGCGCAGAAGAATAAGTGAATGAATGATTGAATTCTTGATCTCAACTGAATCCTCCATCCACCTTTCATAGATCCTGCATGTCATGGAAAAATGAAATAGGTCGTATGGACATTCTAGAACTCTAGTTTATTATCTGTCTTCTCAACAGACCTTGATGAAGTCTGTTGTAAAGCCGCAATCTGATGTAGTGCCGAAATCTGTTAGCCTTTGTCTGTTCCAATCTCACAAGTCTGTTTGAACTCTTTTGCTCCAACACTGTACTCTGTTAAATCTCTTCAACCCAGAAGTCTGATATCAAAAGTACTAGTCCTCTGATCTTCATTAAAGCACAATTAAGCATGTATTATGGAACTTTGATACATCGTAGGCACAGAACAGACTTCTAGAATACAGACATATAGTAAACTACCCAATCTTCATCTGAACTCTATTCCCTGAGCAATGAAACTCTGATACTCTAAAATCTTCTCAACCAGTCTGATTTACTCAGCACTTCCACGAAGTCTTTTCTCCTTCAGAACATTGACTCTCTCAAGCACTTCCTAAGACTATCAGATGTCTAATACTAGAGATATAGAGTCTAATGATAAATAATATGCATAGAACATAAACAAGTATTTTGGCACATCAAATCATAAATGGTGACAAACAAAGTAATCAAAGCATAAGTCTGATTCACTTCTTCAACTAGGCATAAAGTCTGATTCACCTCTTCAGATATCATCAGGACACAACCCATGCCTGAACAGCCACGATTTAACCCTAAGCTTCCCTTTAAAGCCCAGTCATAGAACAAAACCATGCAAAGGAAGGATATCTTACAGCAGACTAGTCTCCACCAAGACACACAAGTAGCAGAACTAACACATAAACCATACAAGTCGTGTGTCATTCCATCCTCCACATTACATCTCTGGAGAACCTCATCCCTCACCTTCAACATAGATTTCAAGTACAAATGTTAGAGATCTTGGCCTGTACTTTCTAGATAGAGCTCCTCTTGATATAGAACTCGTGAATCCATTTGATCCATAGAGAGTCCTCTTTGCCTTCAATTGCCCACAGTCTCCTTGCTTTAAACCCAAACCTCCTTGCTTCTTTGCCACACAAACATCCTCTTATTTAACCAACACCTTATGCCTATTTAAGGCCACACTAGACCAAAGATATAACCTGCATATCATCTCAATTTCATTCAATACCTTCTGAGGAAACAAGAACACTTGAGACCAATAGGTCGGAATGCTCAGGAGCATTGATTGGATCAAGGCTAGTCTACCTGCATAGGAGAGCAATTTAGACTCCCATGTCTGAATTCGAGCAAGAATCTTATCAAGCAAAAGCTTATATTGAGAGATCATCAATCTCTTACAGGTCAAAGGAACCCATGAGTACCTCATAGGGAAAGTCCCTTATTCAACACACCTTCTAAATTGACTGAGCTTTTGTCCACATTAGCACTAAGCTCTGATGTTTTTTTTCAAAAAGATCAAAATGGTCTTTAATGCACAAAATAGAGGATATATCTCCATGACAAAAGAGTATCAAATCATCCGCAAAACAAAGCTGAATTATACCAAACTTCTTACATTTAGGATGATTTGAAGGAAGTCTTTTGTGCCATATACTGTAGGGATCTATGGAGATATTCCACAGCCAAAACAAATAGGTATGGCGATATTCCATAAGTAAATATTCTTGATTACTTATGAGCTAATACCTGTTGGTTCCCTTTAAGTTCATAAATTACCTATAGGTCATATCATAAAATTTTATTTACCTATTGGTTCTAAAATGAAAAACGATGACTCTTCTGCCTATGATGTGTTTAGGTAAAAAAAAAAAAATCTAATCCTTCCCTAAATGAAATCGTATAATTTTTGCTCTAAAATCAAGGAGCTCTATCCGATTAACACTTCACTTTCCTAATCCACAATATCCGTTCCTTCGTCGCCTCCCTCCATCGCATTCGAGCTCCTTCCATCTCTGATTCATCTTGCATGGCCCTCAAATCAAGATTGCGAATGTCAGCTTCCAAAGACCACGAGGATTCGACCACTGAATCCGAAGCTGACGGTGGTGAAAATAAATACGACCGTGTAGAAGAATCTGCACAAGAGTTTAATCAAGAATCAAAGCCATCAAACAACAAAGGTGGGTTCCAATTCGAATTACAAATGTGCACTGCTTTAAATTTGAAACAAAATGTGTCTATTTACATGGTATCTATGACCAAGGTTAATTTTTGGGCAAAATTGTGAATCCATAAACAGTGCACACTTGTTTCAAATCTACTTTTGAATGCTTTAGTACATAAAATGTTAGATGTAGAGTGCTTCAATTTTGGATATATAGTGCTCAATGTAAATTGGTTCAATGGGGGAGGGCGAACTGTGTAGTGGTTCGGTGTTTTCTTGTCACTGATTCTAGTGTGAACGATTTGACATGTTGGTTCTTAATTGAAACCGTCACAATGTATATATTGAAGATTCTGAATTGAAATCGTCATAGTGCATCAATGTCGTTTCTAAATTGAAACCGTCATAGTGCGTACAATTCTCATGTTTTGTATAGTTTGATCCTATTTCTTATTTTGTAGCCTTCATTGATCCTCAATAGTACTTTGTCACCTTATATTTGTATAGTCCAAATTCTGGTTTCTAGGTTTGAAACAATACTCAAATATTGATAAACAATCAAATAATACACATGGAATAAATAGTGCGTGTTTAAATGAAAATAGTACGTTAGAGCACTTGCCTTGATGACCATCCTTTGCTGCTACAGATAATATAACACCTCTAAACCTGTCTTTTAAAAAAATTCTATAGAGGAAAAGCATGGGCCTACAATGTTGGAAACCCACAATAGAAGCGTGAAGAGACATGAATACTCTTGAAAATCTATTCGAATCATTATCGATGTTGAGGACAATATAACTCTCCGGATTGGTCCTCGACACGATATCAATTTATGGCCTGAGCAAGCTAAATGATTGCACGCAGTCGTCAAATTTCATGCCCTTTGCTTTCTCTAACGCACACCATGCCCTTCGGTACTTTATGTTCAACCCGAAATCAGATTTAAAATGCTTGAGAATGCCTTTCGGATTGAAATCTTTGTCATCCCTTACTCGATGAATGATAAGAGATGCAATTAAATCGAAACTGATTCTTTTAAACCTGCGATCTGGTTCTCGCATCATGTCGCATGTATGATTACTATCTACCTTCTTAATAACAAAGAGACCATTAACAGAGCATAAGGATGTCCTCACAAACCACTTACATCTCGTAGCTTCAGCGACACTGCAAACGGTAAAAACATTTTGTTTTGTGTTCCTCTTCATCGAGTACAAAAATCCAAGCTCGGTTGCATAATTTGTAAGGCAATCCTTGAAATGAACAGAGCCTCCTTCGAAGACTTGTCTAATCTGTTGAATGAACGAAGACCAGTTTGACGAGAGCAAACATTTTGACTTGCTCGAAGAAACTGTTAAAAGAGATAGATCAACATCTTCTTCAGCTGTCAGGATACCGGATACTATAACTTGAGAAGAGACATTGTACGATGACAGCTGAGACAAACTCACAATGGTTGCATTGGAGCACTGTTTCTTGACATAGCCGCACTGAATTCATGTTGCTGAGACCATCATCGATTGATCTTTGGGCAACTATGGCGGCAGACGAGCAATGATCTACCTCAACTAGAACGTGAATGATTTTAAAGTCTAACAATTGAGCAATCAATAGCATCGACTTAATGTTCGTTTGACCACGCATTAGACACCTCTCATGTCCTGAAATCGAGTAAAACATTGTCCCTCATGCGAGTCTACAACTTCTGTTCCCAAACCTCCCGTACCTGGGCATCTAAGGAACTATCCCAAGTATACTGTGATTGAAAAAAATGAAATCATAACTTATAAACAAGAAATGTATAGAGAAATTGAAAATAATAATAATACATGTTAAAAAAGTTAAATTCAATATACATACCGTGAACCAACCTAACATACGATCATGCGTATCCCTCGGCACCTCTCCAAAATTTAACCAAGCATCCTCATAGAAAGCCTTGAATGATTGAGCAGTTGTGTGTGCCACATCAGTATGATAAAACCTGAAAATTTATAATGACATACAAAAATAAATATGAAAAAAGACAATATATAAAGGATTATTAAAAAAAGGCTAAAAATTTATTACCAATGGCTGTCTGCATGCAAAGGAGTCTGTGGATCGACATCCAGAACCTGAGGACGTGCACGAGAGATTGATGGTCGTGACGTGGAAGCAGATGCGCGTGGAGAGGGCTCCTCTGCAGGTAGCGATGGTGTTGGCTGCTCGTCATCCTGTCTCAATCCAGCCATAATATCGAAGTCTCTAAGCTCTTCTTCCTCATGAGATGCTGGTCTAGACTTACTCTCTAAGCTCCTGTCGGAGAGATGATCTCGAGGATCACTATCTCGTCCACTAGACCTCCCTCTGCTAGACCCGCTACGTGCAATAACCCTCCCTCCGCGAGAGCAGCTACGTCCACTAGATGACATCTACAATATTAAAAAAAAATAAGTTGGGATACGTCATATACTATTACTGACATATTAACAACAACGTCATATCCTATTACTGGCATTATAAAAATTTTTGTAGTATTAATTTTGTCCATTTAAATATACGAATTGCCCTTATGAAAACCTTTAGTTGTCGCCCTCGTCACCGTCGTCTGATTCCTCCTCTTCATCCTCATATCCTTGCTCATCATCATCTTCTGTTTCTTTTGTCTCTGTTTCTAATTCAACTTCTTCCTCTTTTGTCTCTTCCTCATCATCTCTTTCTTCTTCTTCTCCTCCATCTTCTTCTCCTTCCTCGGCTC
>JAOVYX010021001.1:0-76748 GCA_035668315.1 Drosera spatulata | reverse complement strand
TGAATCTCAGGCGACAAGAACACAGGCAAGCATCGAAACTCATCGAATAATCGCCTCGAAACCTCGTCCTGCTCCTTCGAATCAATGATCAGATCACAACCCTTGAGGCAACCCACGTGAATAACCTCCGTTCCAGGAGCAAATCCGTCTTTCAGCTGCAAAACAACAGCATCATGATCCAATTCATATCTCCATTGATTTTCCTCCTTCGAAACCCTAATCGGCAATTGATTCGCTACCACGATCCGCCTCTCCGCCGCCTCCACAACCCCATCTCCTCCTCCTTCCCCCTCATCGTCGATGATCCCCGACGCCGTGATCACCCTCGGGATCCGCGTCACCGCTGCTGTATGAAAATCGTCGAAATTGAGCAGGTTGAGGCACGATTTGGACAACATGGGCACAAACCCAAATCCAAAAAATCACCCAAATTCAACAACTGGGATCTCAAATTCGGCCTTCTGGGTATCTGAAATGTAAATCAATGACTGATTCAGATCAAAATCACCAACTGGGTAGCCCTCGTCGCCGTAATCTTGAACTGGGTCGACTTCGCTTTCGTCGGAACTGGGTATCGAGATTGGCTTTATGGGTATGTGTAAAAGTCTATATCATGAAATGGGTCGTGGTCGAATTCATGGACTCTGGCGCTGATGATGATGATGAAATGGGTGAGATCAATGAATCAATGAATGTGTATTTGTGAGCGTATATGAGATTTATTAGGAAATGGAAAGTTTTGGGGTATGAAAAAGGGAGAGATTTGGTATTTATAAAGAGAGATGATAATGGGGAGAGGTGGCAAGAGAGGGGAGGCTGTTGCGGTGGTGCTGTTGAGAAATTGGATAAGAACGAAGAAGGTGAAGAAGGCACCGACCTTGAGGAATATTACTATTGTTTTATTGTTTGAGCATGTAACATGAAGCATGACGCAGTATGGGATACGTAAAGCACCTCCTTTTTGTTCATTTTTGGAGTTTTTTTTTTGGGAAAATAAAAATGAAAATTGGATGTCTATGTTTTGTACTACTAATTCATAAATTTGGAGAAAAAAATGTGTAAAATGTGAATTATTATGATTCATGGTGTTCTTATATTATGATATTTCGAGAAGTTGGATAGTTATATGTAAATTAAGAAGCTCTATGTTTTTCTTAATGGATATCAAGAATTAATTATCATTAAATGTTGACAAATTCATCTATTAATTCTTTAATGAATTAATTAATTTTATGATTTTTGATAATGCAACAATAAGCTCCATTCTGGTTCATGTCAAAATCTTTGTACTAATAGAGCTATCAACATTTAAAGATACTCTTTAAATTTTATACAAAAGAAATCAAAGATGTTATAACTTAAAAATTTATAATTTCATTAACAAATAACCCTTTTGTTTGAGGATATTCGTTTATGGATAACATGGTGACCAGACCATTTGTTGTTGAGAGTAGGTGGATTTGGTCATTGTTGACAATTTTTAATTGTAAAAGTAACGAGTCAAATTCAAAGGATGGCGCGCATAGTATAGGGTCAATTTTTGGAAGGTTGAGTTTGCTATTCTATCCACTCAGGATGCTAATAAATACTGCAACGTATTTTTGATTTAATGCATGTTTTTACGTTGTAAACACATGGAAGGTCCGAGCAAAATAATCAACAATAAATTAACGATAAAAAACTCTTCTTGCCTCAATTAAATGTAATGATTTTTTATATATATCTAGCAAATTAATTATTCTTTTCGTCTCAAATAAATTATAATACATTGTTAAAAATGAACGTTTTATATAAATTATAACATTTTTTTTTTTATAAAAAACAGTCTTAAAAAATTAAAAAACTTAAAATATTTTTATTTTATATCACATCATCATCTTTATCTTTAATTTTTCTCTAGTCAATTTTCAATTATCATCAACCCAAAATACTTTTTAATTATCATATCAAGTTAATTTTTACTATTTATTCGGGACGAAAAAAATATAATATTATATAAATCTATTTTAAACACATGGGGGATGGGTATGCACAATACAACCACTTAATTAAATGATCCTGGAAAAGAGAACATAAAAGTAAAAATATTCTGCCAAATATATGTTCTCAAAAACAAGTTATACATAATGGTACTCCAAGTTAATTTACGGGAAAAAAGTTCGTGATACACTCGAACGATTCACAAACTCACACAAACTCACACAAACTCACACAAACAAGGGTGAAAGAAAAGAACCTATAGTGCATGACAAAAAGGTAGGCATTTTTTCCAAATCTAGAACACACCACCTAGGAAAAGAATTCTCATGGTTGGAATATAACATTATGGAATTGTCCAAGGCGAGGAATATGCCAATTACGATGTACTCTACTGTTAACTTCCCTTGATGATTCTAGATCAAGTTGAAAATAATCCACGGGAAGAATAAAACTCTTATATGTTTTTTGTTTATTATTTACTTCATTTCATATAATTTTTTATATTTTTTTATAATGTTTGAAATCGTTTAATCAGACGCGAAAATTTATATACGTGTTAAATATTTATGAAATTTGATGAAAAAAGAATACTCTGTAGGGATAGTGGATTGTTGTGAAAGGAGGGAGGTAAGAGATATATTATAATAAAATATGATTGATGTGATTTTTTTTAAATTAAATATTAACTAAAAGAGAAAATGTTATAAATAAATTGAGACAGTAAAAAAAAGAAACTTGTTGTATATATCATGAGACAGAGAGAATACAATATTTTCGTAACGTCGTTTCAAAATATATGCAATGTATCTTTTTTAGGAAAGTTTTAACTTATAAACATCAAATTGTTATCATACACTTCAATAACTTCTTTATCATTAAAAATTATACAAAAAATTAAACACATACATATAAAATTCTATATCAAATCAAACTGTTATATTTAATTCGGGATAAAGAGAATATTAAATAAAATTCGGATTTAGATCTACTCTAATTCGGAGTATTTAATAAGAACCAAACTTCCAATTTCACTTGAACCAACGCTGATGCTGCCAAGCTTCCTTCAATTTATCAACCAATTATATGTACCTTAATCCCGATTGCATCTATTAAAAATTAAGTTGATCATAATGTTTCGTTTATGTTTGTGAAAAACAAATACATCAAGTATTGATCATAAAAAATTTAAGAAATCATGTAAATATAATATCATCTACGTTGGAAGCAAATTAATTTATATTAAGAAACAAATACAAAAAGCAATGTAAAAAAATTTTGTCTTATAACAACTATCATGTAAAGTGAAAAAGTTCATATAAAAAAAACGAAAAATAAAGTTTAAAATAATAAGAACTAATGACATCGAGAAGAAACGATTTAATGGCATCCATAAACATTAATAAGGATTAATCAAAAAAATTTACATTTATATTATAGATTATAAGGCTTGATTGAATATGAACGGAACCAACCCACAAATCTTGAAACATCGGTGGATGTCTGGCTGCCTAAAAACAATTGTTTGGTTTCACATGATAAATGGATATGTACATGCCCCCATCCAATCCAATATTCAATTTTATCATATGTATATGTACTTTTCATATAGTCACTCCGAATCCAAACTTCTTTTTCAGGACGCTTCACACGTTTTGGTCTTCATAGAATTATTATTATGTAGCCATATTTATCCTAAACTCTCACATCTAGAAACTGACGCATCATTAACGTACCCAAATAGTGCCATATCCATGAATTCCTGGTTACATACGCGAAAAATGAACCAAATCATCGTCAATCATCTTTGTTACCATCTCTAACTATGTGTATTTGAAGCTCGACATCTCTTGATCATAACATCAGGAATAAGACACTGTCAAGGTTGATGAATATCAATTTCATGTGTTAACTAATATAACAGCTAAATATTTAGATAAACACTTTATCTCATCTTAATATGGTCCTATATATTTATCCATAAACTTTAAAGAAGTGGATTATATTTGTTATGAGCCCACCAGCCAAGAAAATTGGCCAAGATTGTCCTAATACTTGTCTAGGAACAGATCAACAAGGCAAGCAACAAATCAATTCAATTTCCATCTTCAAAGCTGTGTTGGACTCTTTTTATGTCCTCATTCATCATATATTCATAGCCTCATCCAATCAAAATAAAAAGGGAAATAAAGAAGAAGAAAAATTCCTCCTTTTTAGCTTTTCTCTCTTTCTTTGCACTTTCTTCTATCCAATCTCACTTTTAAGCTCAATATGGACCAATTCAACAAAATATAGGGCAACCATATATGGCCGATGACTTCTTATACTTTGAGCTTTGACAATTATCTCCCAGCAGTCTGGAAACAGGGATATGACATATGTCTTTGGACAAAACGATATTTTTATTTATAATAAGGATAAGATAACATACATGTGATTTCTAAACTCTATCTATGATAAGGATGGCGGTAGATACCATCGTTGTATATCGACAAAAGGGATTCGATTATCATATATTCCTAGTGATCAACGTAAATAGGACCAAAAGACAATAAGAGGACAAGTGAAGGCGACACAGAATCGATTCCTTTTCCATCTCATGTCTAATACGTACATACGATTGCTTGTGCGAAAGACAAGCAGTTGCTTGTGAGGCAAGTCTTTTCGATTCGATCTTGGTTCTTAGTTAACACTTTTCTTCTTTCATATGAGCTCTTAGCTTTGTTTAGCGCTTTAATTGAAACTATCAGCACCATGGCATACACTTTAATGTAAAAACCTTTTCTTAATGTGATAGGATAAGATTTAATGTCAATAATGGAAGTTTCTAAGACCGCAAGAATTTAAACTATAAGCATGATATAATGGGATATTTCTAACCTTGTTTTCTTGATTTGGTGGAAATCAACTCATCAACTCACACATAGAACAAAGAATGTGGAAAAGAAGAGGGCTAGCTAAATATTCTGTAAAAATGATTCAGTGAAACGGAATTATTCAAAGAATCTTTTCGATATAAAATCAGACATATCGACTGATTTTAAATTAGTCACACACACATATATATATATATATAGTTTGTGCATATGTGATATATATGACTCCAAGGAATTGACAAATGAAATCCACATATATATATAGCTTGTGCATATTGATATATATGACTCCAAGGAATTGACAAATGAAACCCATGATATGCTCAAATGAACCATAGAGGAAAAACAGATGTCACAAAACATAGACAGATGACATAATTCTATTCATGTGTAGACATCAACACCACCATCAACCCATTTTTCTTTGTCACAGATAAAATCTAAGAAGCACGAGATACATATGATCTTATCCATACTGTAAACAATCAAGAAATTGCTCCAAGACTTATGAACATCATAGAAGTAAAATCCGAAAGTTTGAGGATGAGCCTAACTGAAAACAAGTGAGCCTTCATCGCTCCAGTTATATCATGGCTGTGACGATCAATCATGAAAAGAACACAGATTTATGATATCTAATTGCTAAAGAACACAGATCTCATATATTATTAACCAATCAGAAAAAGAGTTCCACAGAGAACATTGAAGAAAAGAGTGCATCTTTTGTTATTCTTTCTTTCCCATAGTCAATACTACAACCAGTTAGATGATCTTGCTACTACAAGTAACCAGAACCCTAACTTCCAACCTAGAGGAATCTCCTTCAATTTTGGCAACAATCACAATCACCAGAAAAGAACTCAACTTCTTTCCATCCTTGGTGATTTCTGAGAATAGGATAAGAGTAATGGTTCCACGACACGGAGGAATAAACGGAAGAACACCAAATTTTTCTGAAAACGAAAGGAGGAATAACTTTTGCATGTGCTAGCGGAGACGTGGTCGTCTGAGATTATTATACCAGTGTCTCATACGGTTGATTAGCGTTACAGGGCGGAGGGTTAGGGGTCGGAATCATGTTTCAGTATCTTATTTGCCGGTGGCACCTATTTACAAATGAGTTTCAGTATCTCTATACTATAATCTGCAATATTCTGCTGTTTAGTCAAGCTTAGAGCAACTCATACAGTTTTCTTTCAACATGTTCTGCTGCGGACATCATTTGGAACAATGCGCTAATAGCAATGTCGCAAGCGAAACTTAAATTTATAGGCGAATAGCAATCTCATAAGGGGAACAATAAGCGAAACCGCTCAGAGTTTCAACCGATTGTTTCTAGAAGAAGAATCAGACCAAGTACGATAAATTTACAGGCGTCTGCAAATGGACTTGATCTGTTATCTAGCAGCTACTACGAGACCAAAGCAGAACGCCAGAAACAAAATGAGGAGGATGAATTCATAAAAGACTCAATCTAATAATCATTTAGAAACTAAGAAACCTCAATAAACTCTGTGAAAACAAGAACAGAATCAGTAAAGAAAATAAGATAAGCCTCTAGCGTACCTCGTATTCATGAAAATCTGAAAAATTCAATGGAGCACAGGGAAGACTGACCAAAATAGATAATAATAATAATATTCATCTTCATAAGAGAAAGCCACGTGTGCTCGACCAAAATGAAGTTAAAACTGTGACCTTATACTTGAGCAGATTGAGCTTATTTCAGGACTTGGAAACAAGAATCACCTTAGACGCATAACTGAATACAGAACCGTTCCAACATTCCTGGTTTCCCGGTCATGTTTGAAGCAAAAGCACTAGGATGATCTGTTGAATGCATTACAAATCGATGTATATCATCATCACGTGATCAGCTCGATCAACTAACTAAGCTACTGCAGCAAAAGTAGCCTATTGCATCTCAAAAAGTCGAGCAAGAACAACAGGAAGCCGATTATTTACTGTACAACAGTAGTGCTGCATTGAACTCATATTTCAATCCAATCTCAAATGGATTTGTCAAAAACTTCATGGTGAAGACTCTCTGTTCTATTGATTACACATCGAGAACAATCTATGATAAAGATCCAAAATCAACTAATTAAAGAATATCTATAGAGAAAGAACAAATCTGTACAATTTTCCCTCTCGAAAACCATAACAACCCAAAATCGTTATGTTCACTCATCTGATATTTACACCCTCATCTGACTATAATCCTCGTACCAAGTACTCTCCCATGGCGGCTGCTCATCATCGACCCCTGAAGCCACCACCTGTCTTTCCCGGTTCCCGGACCCCACAAAGGCCCGGCAAACAGGGCAAGACGGCTCCTTCGTCAACCACTTCTCAACACACGTTCTATGAAACACATGCTGACATTCCGTTAACAATCTTGTACGTCCTCCGTCCATCAAATCATCCAAGCAAATCGCACAAATATCCACTGGCAGCACTGTCCTCGTCGTCGAAGAGTCAGTTTTTTTCACCTTGCCAAGATAATCATGGCCTAGGCGTACAATGACGTCATATAGGATCCCAAATACAATGACAGGTATGGCGATGGAGAAGAATATGCAGGCGGCGATGACTAAAGCTACAAAAGTGAACATTGTGATCGCGGCAACAAGGATTCGGACAGGCAAGCTGAAGTGAAGTCCATGGTCGTGGTGGTAGGGAGGGGTGCGGTGGAAGGGCAACAGTCGAAAGTGCGGTAGCATCGCGATGAAAGCCATTGTTGTCGCGGTTATTGTCCAGAAATCAAAGTTTCTAACAACTTAACGTGTATGTTTATAGTAAAAGTTATGGGTTTCTTACAATTTTGGATCTATTTATAAACAAAATTATCAAATTAGGTTCATAAACAAGTTAATTATCAAAATGAATCACTTTTTAAAATGTAGTGAGAGAAGGTCCACTACGTCACTCCCAGAGGAAGACGCAGGCGCTTTTACATGAACCAAAGGCGTAAGGCGCCTTCCTTTGAGTGAGAAATCTCTCACACCCATTAATAACATTATAATTCAGTAAAAATATTTTAAACATTGTTATTATGTTGAAAATATAACTCTATAGATTATCATATTTGTTATGATTGATTCATTCAAAAAATATAACTCCGTAAAAAATAATGATTGATCAATTGTTATGGTTATATTGATATAACTTGAAAATTTTTAATATGATATATGGATGATATCATATTGTAATTACAAAAAAATATAATCATATATTTTTTATTAATTACAAATATCTTGAATATGTGGATAGTTTTTTCGAACTAATTAAACTAATTCATATCCATGAACTAAGAATATGCGATTTGTCCCGTCTTCCATATGCTTTTGAAGAATTTCCCCCAGCACCTCATCTGTCCTAATCGTTTGATATTTCCAACGATTTATAGTGCTATCTTTGTAGAGGTAGAAGATCACCGAATCTGAACATATAGTTTTTCACACTACGGGATCATTCTCGAAGAAAGGGATGTAATTCTTTATAAATTGAAGAGAGTCATATACACTAACTGTTAGAAAAGTCAGTTTACCATCATAAAAAGATCAGTCAGGTGTTGTGCCTCTCGACGCCGTGCTTTGATCTCCTCCATAGTATAGATGGACAACGATTTTATCTGAAGTTGTACTTGAGCTTGAAGTTTCGTGATTGGCTGTGAGACTCATCGCCGGCCATGCAGGGCTCCGCGATTATTGACGTCGGTCTCGTACATTTGTACGATCATGTAACGCCAAGTTGAATATTGATTATTCGTAATCTCATACGGTCTAAAGCCCCCAGCTCCAATTCGTGGACGACATGTGTCGACAATTTTCCTTCCGAATCTTAATCTTCGGTACATCTTTGTCCTCTTGTAATCATCCTAGGTTGTATAAAGTTCGGCCGGTTGGTCCATTGAATGACAGTAACGAAGAAAACAGAATCAATTTTTTTTCAGAATCGATCTGTATGTAGTTCAGCCCAACAGAATCCTCATTCGCATACATGATTTCCATTTTGGAGTTCGTTTTGAACGCGTTGTCCTCCGCTCGAATCCTGGCCACCAATTGGGCGTAAGAATCCTTTAGTAAACGCATCTCAAATATTCTTAGCTGTCCACCGAACCAAGAGATTTCTTCCGTGATCAGATCGGACAACCAAGTCTCTCTGACGTGTAGTTTAATTTCTATCTTTATGAAACCCATATTCCTGAAAAATAAAAGATCGAATGAAAACGATAAATAAAACCAACCACAAACATAGAGATGATGTATGAAACGATAACAGATCAAACATAATAGATGGAGTCTCCTAATACATAACATTGGATTGCATATTACAAAAAGAAAGATAAATGTAGATTTCATTTATAAGTGTTAATCTTGTGTCTTTTTTCATGATCAGATATTTTTTAAAAATGTTGGTTAGACAAACAAACAGATCTTATACTTATGATACATTGATGATTGTTTTTGGGAATGATCGATAAAAATAGTAGAACATAACTAAAACAACACGATACTGGTTTACATGATTGATGAATAGAACCATAATACACGATCGATAAATAGAACTGTATATTATCGGGAAAAAGATACTGATTTACATGATCAATGAATATAATGAAAACTATACGTCAAACAAACTGATGTGAATAATCGATAATACATAAGTCATAGTCCGCGACATCAAAATCCGACACTACATAGTACATGGTAAATCATCGTCATAATGAAACTGTAAAATCTAAACCACATCGTCATAATTAAACTGTAAAATCCGAACTACATAATACATAAGTAGAAAACCACAAAACTCATCTATACATAATACATAAGTAGAAAATCTAGAGAATTCGTCTATACATAATATATAAATAGAGAATAAATCAGCCTCGTCCTCATCGGCCTCCCCGACCCTAACTCTTCCTCTAACCGGGCCGTCTGCATAGGTAGATGGAGTGAACATATACGGTGGTGCACGATGTCTCGGGGATAAATCATCTGAATGTCCAGCATCATCAGGATTTGCAGCATTATCGTCCCCGTCTGGACCTATACTCTCAGCGTCAGCCTTGTCATGGTGATGAGCAGCTCCTCCATGATAATATCGGACATGAATAGAAGGATCGGCATGGCCCTACTCGTCGTCCGTGCGCTGGGCTGGCTCATCGTCTCACGATCTAACCTCTGAATCAAAATCCTGCTCAAGCCCATCCTCCGACGCGCTGTCTCTCATATGCTGGAATAGATCTCGTAGCTCACGAGACTCTCTCATGTGCGATGATCCTCCGCGGATAAGAGCACGAACAGTACTAGCAGCATGGAACAGGCCTCTGATGACACCTGTGCGACGAATCCTGGGAGGACCTATGCGCTGTCATGTGATCTGATGATACCATGGCATGTAGCCTGGGACAGTGGAAGGACCGACCTCGGTTTGGTGACGATATAGCACAAAATGATGTTCTGCGTCATTCCAACGATTGACGAGTGCCTGATGATGACGGAGCCAATCAAAATCTCCACCTCGCCTACGCCTGGTGAGGTCATATAACTCATCATGCATGCTGTGTTCCGGTGGGATCGTTTGCATCTGATGAAACTGTCGTGCCATACGAAACGGCACGTAGTACTCCACTATATTAAAGTGGACGAGAGGAACATGAGAGAACCAAATGACTCTGTCTCTCTCATCGACAAAATCCTCTGGTATGTCATCCAATCTATCCTCGATGTATGACTCCCAAATGAACTCGATTGCTGATACTGATCCAACAACGAACGATAATAACGAACACTGGGGCTGCTATCTCTCATAAGGTGCTTGTCCTTAACGGCGGACCACCTTTACATAAAAAAAAATTTATTTTGATTACAAAAACCATTACGGTAAAGAAAATTATATTTCTTTTGAAAATGACATTAAATAGTTACCTGTAAGCTAGAGGAAAAGTCAGAATAAGAGATGGTGGATCCGTAATCTCGCTCGGTCTCATCATCGGGATCCTCTCCCAAGTCTAAAGCTGTAACAAAATGGCGCAGCCACCGAACCTCGGCCTGACGTGGCCATCCTCAGATCCTGTCGTCTCAGAACAACAACAGGGGGTCCTATATAAAAAGGACAGAATGAAGAAGCCCCAAGAATAGCTGGAGATGTCACTCCAGCGATCAAGCACATGAAGCCACATGAGCGACCCCTCCTCTCCGGTGCAAGTAACACTACATCCTCTAGCGTCACGATGGCTTCCCCAGATCGAAGATGGAACGTGTGTGCTTCACGTCTCCACCTCTCCACCAGTGTTGTAACCAGAAAATGTTCGATGGGAATGTTGACTATCCTTTGAAATCATCGAAACCCTACTCCAGCTGTCGCAAGTCGGTCCAATATCCTCTCATGTGGCTCCCATGAATGATGTCGTGTGATCAAAAAACGATCCGTCTCCTAAAATATAAATAATAAAAAGAATATATATTTATATATATTAATAATAAGTTATATAGAACCTCTATATCCATAAAAGTGAAGAGAGTAAGATCTCAACCTCGCCTCTCCATATGACCTCTGATCTATGCTACGCTTGACGAGTCAGAACGGTACCGACTAACGGATCCGGCACGTGCACATCGTCAATAATCTCGCCCTCCACCTCTGGGGACATTGGAGCACTACTACTGTTGTCTCGTAAGGAATGACCCCTGGGTAATCTTATTCGGGGTGGCATCTAAAGTAATCATCACATGACAAGGATAAATATAATGATATAAAGAAGTTATATAATTTTATTACTGGTTATGATCTAAAGAACTTATTACAAGGATCAATATTCCGCACAGAAATGATATAGATGAATGTAAAACAAACGATGAAACAATCTCCCAATCGGTGTGTGACGAGCGTTGCTCGGTCTCGAACTTCCTTCTCCAACGTTGTTAGGCGGCCTTACTCGAAAAAGGGCAGGCACGCCTTCAACGGGTGGAGCAATAGGTGACGGTTAAACAGGAGCTTCTTCGTTTGGACAGTTCTGACGGTTATGACCAGGCTGCCGACAGTTTCTGCACCTTCGCCTTGAAGAAATAGAACTACCGACTCTGTTGGGACAACCCCGAGCGTTATGCCCAACTTGCTGACACTGACGACAACGGATATCCCCTCGGGCACGTCGAACATCCATCTCATTATGGATACAATGTGTCCTCGGTCTGCCCCTGTTCCTCTTCATTTCCGACCGAGGCATGATGATGGGACCTTCTAGGGTGGCCAGGCACTACGATCACGAACAACCCTGAACTGCGATGTCCAAGTGCTAAGATGAGTGGTCATCCTGTAGCTGTTATCGACGTATGGAATTGGATCTACGTGAAACTGCATACAGCACTTCATGCCGTGGTTACAAGGATAGTGATACAGTTGCCATTTCCCACAAGTGCATGTGCATTCCAAGAAGTTGACTTCGTGAATGTGGTTGCCTTTGGTGATTGGTTCGTTCCACAAACGATCGGTTTTCACCTCGAAATGTCCAGGATCGTGACGGAACATAGTGACGACATGACTGTGCGTTTTGTTCTTCTTACTCCAGAAATGATGCATAACTAAAGGACTCACTACCAATCCCTCAGCGATCTCCGCCTCAGACTTCATCCTTCGATCCGTGAAATAAAAATTGCACATGTAGAATGTGAACTGCACCAGTGTAGTAATAGGGACAGACTGACAATCTTTGAGCACAGAATTGAAAATCTCTGATTGGTTGATCGTCATGATACCATATCTCCTCCCCCCGTCATGAGCCAACGGCCATTTCTCCACATCACATGCGTTAACTATCCACTCGTATGCCCTTTGACTCTCCTGTTGGATCTTGTTTATCTCGGCTTCCCATTTTGTGATCGATCGCTCGTAACAGAGCGTCTTCAGCCGGTTTCCCTAATCTTTCGAACTCATGTGCTTGCCAAAATTGCTGGTGAAGTGACGAGTACATACACGATGGCATGTATTGGGTTATGACCAACGCTCAAACTCGAGCATCACCCTCAAAATACCAGCACGACGACCAGAAATGATACAAATGCCTGCTCTGTCGCACGCCACCTATACAATGATAATATTGAAATGATTAAGAGTTGCATGTATTCCTTATTAATTAAAGTTTTCAACTTAGATTCAAAAATTTGACTAACCTGTCTCAAACCTTCGAAGAACCAAGACCTTGTCTCCACCGACTCCTTTCCTTGTATCGCAAAAGCAATGGGAAAGAGTTGATTATTAGCATTAAATCCCACTGTAATGTACATAGTGCCGTGGTACTTCCCCTTGAGGAAAGTAGCATCAACGCTGATCACGGAACGACAATGCTTCCAACCTTCGATTGAGGGTTCGAAAGCCCAAAAAACAGCAGTGAACCACACATGATTGGGAATATTCATCGGTGTACAGCGATAGACTATCACCGAACCAGGGTTGGCTAGCTTTACGGCATCAAAAAACATAGGAAGCACGGCAAATGACTTATTCCAATCACCTAAAAGATCTGTAATAGCTTTCTGTTTGGCAAGCCATGTTTTCCTGTAACTAATCCTATGATGGTAATTTTCCTGTATCATTGTCCGGATGACCTGGACTTTCAATGAGATGTCCGCGGCCATGACATGCTGAATGTGATCCGCAACGAACTACGACGAGAGTTGCGCGTGATCAGGCCCAAAATTCTATGTGTTGCAAGTGTGAATCCCGGTAATTTTGTTGATCCTCCATCTGTTGCTACCTTTTGACTTAATGGCTCTGAGACGCCATTTGCAGCTACGCGGCTTATCTTTCTTCCACTATTTGTACCTCAAATCAATTATCGCTCGCTTTGATGCCAACACACGATATTCAACCCCATGACAGATAGCCGAATCTGCTACATGGTGTAAATAATTCTTCTTAGAATCAAACTCCATGCCAACCCTGAGGTCGGACTGAGACAGGACAATAATCGATTTGTCATGATCGTTCTCTGCTTCTGGTATCGAGCTCACATCGATGTACATTGAAAGAGGATGACTCCATCCTGGGGTCGGAGCAGCAATAACATTGTGCTCACCAACGTGAACGACATCATCAGCATCATCCTCACCCTCACCCTCTTCGGCTCACTGTCAGAACTCGTAGCATCATCGACATTTTCATCGTTCGTTGCTCCGTCATCTCCCTGGAAATCAGCCTCGTCTTCGTTGTCCACGTCATCGTCAAAGCTCGATAAAAACTCGTTCCCACTGTATTGCATCCAAACAGTCCCTTCCGATGCTACACGAGCAGGGACGATGGACAGATCAACAGCAAGATTGTCATCGTCCTCATCGTCAATCGCTTCCACGGCGATAGATGGTTAAGAGTGTGTTGAAAAAGATTGATGAAAATGTACTAGAAAAGCTTAATGTGCCGGAACGTCGGGAACATTGCGCTTCACGTACCACATCGCATAATAACATTAGGCGTTCAGAAATATGTCGAATGATGTTTGCAAAAACACATCATCCTTCAACTAGAACATGTGTGACGTGCCCGCACTTTTAGGCAGTTTAGCCCAAATTTTAATTTGGGACGGTTCCCAACCCACACCATCTTTCTCACAGATGCCCATTGCATAATCTATCAATCCCCAGTCAGGTGTGAAGTTCAGAAAGACTTTCGGTTCTCCCTGAAATTGATAGTCGTCGTTGATTTTCATACATCGTGTATCCCAGCAGCAAAAAATTGAGAATTGTTGGAATGTCATACCTATATCATTTTCAAACCATTTTCCCATCATTTTCTAATTATCATGAAGTAACTATTATTTTTGACAATGTTATATATTTGACTTGTACAACTTCGTAATATTTAATTCACATCTATACAAACTAAGTACAAACTATTATTTTGTTAATACATTGTGAGAGAATTGATACCAACTAATATCCGTATCATTTTCAAATTTGAATATTCAGAGTTGATACCAATCCTAATGTTTTCTGTATTACTAACTACAAACTACTATTTTGTTAATGCATTGTGAGGGAATTGATACCAACTAATATCCGTATTATTTTCAAATTTGAATATTCAGAATTGATACCAACTATTATTTTAAACATAGATACATATTCAAATCACAGACAAATAATAATATGTAGGTAACATCGCAGCGCAAATATATATCATACAATGTGAGGAAACTAAACAATTTTGTCTAAATCATCTACTTTCTTAACTTTTTAAATATAACTTCCTTTTTTTAGCACATCGTTACATATTTTCTAAGCACATCCTAACTTAATTATTTTTTTAATGTAATTACATCCCAATCACATCATTTTCTAAGTTAATTACTTTCAAAGTATTTCGTTTCCAAAGTTAATTCATTCGCTAAGTTAATTACGTCCTAAGAACAGTATTTTTCTACTTTAATTACTTCCTAGTACATCAGTTACTAAGTTAATTATTTTTCTAAATTAATTACGTCCTAAGCACATCATTTTATAATTTAATTACTTCTTACGTACATCGTTTCCTAAGTTAATTCATTTTCTAAGTTAATTACTTCCGAAACACATCATTTCCTAAGTTAATTACTTCCTAAACATATCATTTCCTAAGTTAATTACTTCCTAAGTACATGATTTTTCTATATTAATTCATTTTTTAAGTTAATTACTTCCTAAGCACAGCATTTTGTAATTTAATTACTTCATAAGTACATTATTTTCTAAGTTAATTATTTTTCTAATCTGATTACATCCTAAGCACATCATTTCTTAAGTTAATTACTTCCTAAGTACATGATTTTTTAAGTTAATTCATTCTCTAATAGTTACATCATAAGCACAACGTCTTCTAATTTAATTACATCCTAAGCCATCATTTCCTAAGTTAATACTTTCTAAGCACGACATTTTTTACTTTAATTACTTCCTAAGTACTTTATTTTCTAAGTTAATCACTTTTCTAATGTAATTACATCCTAAGCCATCATTTCTTAAGTTAATTACTTCCTAAGTATTTCGTTTCATAAGTTAAGTCATTCTCTGAGTTAATTAAGTCATAAGCACATCATTTTCCAATATAACTGCTTTTTAAATTATTTCCTAATCTAACCATTTTCTAATCTAACTACTTCCTATATTGTTTCCTAAAATTTTCTAATCTTACTATTTTCTAATCTAACTACTTTCTATATTATTTCCTAATCTAACAATTTCCTAAATTATTTACTACTTCCTACATTAACTAAGCAAATTACAAACATAAAATAACTTCTTAAATTATTTCTTAATCTAACTATTTTCTAATATAATTACTTTCTATATTATTTTCTAATGTAAATATTTCATAATTTCTACACTGTCGCAGCAACAGTACATTTGAAATTTTTTTAACTAAAACTTCAAATTTAAAAAATTTCAATATAATAATTTAATATTATATTAAATTTTTAAATATTTGAAATTGATAAAAGAAGAGAGAGACGAACCCCTTTTATAGAGAGAAAAGGATGAAAGCAAGACAGAGAGGTCGATGTGGGTTTGCAATTCCTCCTAGACACCTAAGGCGCCGTGCGCCTTTCCCTCTATTAAAGACGTCCCGTGTCTTTCTTTGAGAATCGTGCAAGGCGTTTTCTCTCGTTACATTTTAAAAATTGATCCATTTTAATAATTAATTTATTTATGAATTTAGTTTGATAATTTTATTTATAAAAAGATCGAAAATTATAAAAGACTCCATGAATGTTAGCTCGGGATTCCACGATTACGAGTAATTTTTTACCTGATGGAGCAGAGCAAGTACAGCAAGTGCACTGCGGAGGATATGTTGCTTTTGGTTTCCCAGGTTGGGCCATTTATAGGAAAGGAGTTGAGATGAAGCAAGGTTAAGATACATACGCAAACGAAGGGACCACGCATAACATGATGCTGATAGTGATGGTCATGGTCAGAATACGACGAAACTTGGTAGATTCATACCAAACGATGAGTAGATCACAACTCACGTTTTCGGTTACGAAATCCACTTATATATTTCGACCATTTGAGATCATTTGGGTCACATTTTGGATCTTACTTTTATAATTCAGTATTGTTTTTAGGACGTTTTTATGATTTTGCATTTTAAAGATTTTTTTATTCAAAGACTTGTTAGCAGTCAATTTAGATAATTTTTTTTCTATATCTTTTTGATTTGATTGTTTGGATCGTCATGTTGTTTCTGTCATCGTATTATCAAGTCTTGTTGTAGTTCTATACATGATATTGAAAATCTGTCAGCTTCTTGATTATTGTGTCATGATCAATTGTTTGGGTCATCGGATAAGACTAAAATATCTCACGTCCGTCAAACCGAATTATCTAAGCTATGCAAAGTCAACTAGAAAATATAAATGGAGATTGCTCACGTGCAATTGGTCCCGTCATCAAGCTTAAACGGCAGTTCATGGTGGCAGAATGCGGCACTTGCACTCACTTTAGCAGGACTAGCTCCCCGACTATATCTCCCAACATTTTTTAGGCACAAACAAGACTCCATAGCGGCCATAGAGTCATTAAACTACGTGACTTTAAGCAAGTAAAGCGTTGCACAACATTGTAAGTCCGGGATACGTTCCTGGCACGTCGCGCCTGCCGCATTTTCCAGGAGACAGAAGTAGTCGGCACTGTCGAAACAAATGTTCTTGGCAATTGTTGGCGATATCTTGGCTAACATGAAAAGCATGGTAACAACAAGCTGCTGCTTGGAGTAGCTAGCCATGTATGTTGCAACAAATGTTAAATTTTCTGTGAAATTGTTTACTTCGGAGACTAATAGTTGTGTGATATGATGATGCCTTTGAAGCTTTTTATTCATAGCTAGGGAGAGATTAAGAGGCCATATATGCAACTTAACATGTGTGAAATATACTGTCTGGACCATGCAAGTATCAGGTACGGAGTAATTTATACTTAATTTTAGGTGAGCTAGCATAGCGAGAGTAGTTACGATAATTAACACCACCCCCTCACACACATATGGCTTGGAACAAACGTATCAAATTGAGGCAAATTTTATATGTATGACCCTAACAAGGGTCAAGATCGGCTATTGAGATGATGTGGTGAGAACTCGTCACCTTCAGCATCACTTTTGCAGTCAACTTGTTATCCCATGCGATAATAAATCATGAAGGCTGCGCGAAATATTTCATATGATAGATAGGTCGGGATTATAGTTGAAATTTAAAAACAAAGTGTTGAATTTGGCGTAGAAGATCTCGCAAAGAGGCCTGATATGCGAGGAGAAGAGATAAGGACAAAGGAGACACGGCACGGGCCGTGTGGGGCTGTCGGGCTGGCACGGCCATGCGTCTTGGCTTTCCAGATGTTGCTGAGCACGGCCTGGCAGGGCCATGCGTGTGGTGAGCACGGCCGTGTAGCCCATACGAAACATCTCTTTTTATTTCTATCTTTTTATTTTTGATTCTATAAATACACAAATATAGTAGGTTTATTTATAACGAATGAGATAAAGATTGTTCTAGGGTTTGAGTGAAGCACAATACGAGAGTGAGTGTTACAAGAGACAAACAGTTGTAATCCTTCGGTTGACTAGTGATTTGTTTTTTCGTGGGTTTTTCTTTTAATGTTAGGGTTTTTCCACGTTAAATCTCGTATATTATCGTTACAGTTTTTATTCGTGTTTGATCAATTGTTTGATTGTGGTATTCGAAACATCAGTTTCTCGGATCTTAATTCGTAACACAACAAAAAAAAGAAAGCCGACATCTATAATATGCCCTTGAACACATAAATATTTGCCACAATTTATCAAACTAGTAACACAGGTCGTCCCTTGGTACTATATTATACGAGAACTTGACAGATTATTTCAACTAAATCATACCGTAGAATAAAAGCATAAGCTAAACTATCATTATCATTATGATATAAATCATTAAAACATATCATTTTATTGTTTTGGGATACAATATAAAGTTCGTCTCGACAGCTCAATGCGATTGGCCTTTGTTGCATCATTTAGAGCAATCCCAAAGGTTCTCCTATCCTCATATTTGCAGAAACTAGTCGCCCAATGTCCTCTCTATCCTTAAATAATTCTCTATCTTCATTTTTCTTTCCTACAAGTGGGGAACCAACATCACAATATTCCCTATGATGTTTAAATTGCCAAACAACATATTTAAAATAAGATTTCAACCTCGAGAATATATACTCATTCCGTCCCATTTAATTATAACCGTTTAATCCGACACAGAAGTTTATATATGTGTTGAATTTTTATAAAATTAATAAAAAAATAATATTTTTTTAACGATAGTGAAATATAAAGTGAGATTTAGAAAAGAAAATAAGAGAAAAGAAAAAAAAAATGATAAAGATAAATTGATTATATTAATATAAATTGATTATCAAATAAAAAAATAAATTAAAATATTATAAATAATTTAGGATTCGTAAAAAAAATTAGATAAATTGTCATGGGGCGCTATGTTCTGCTGGAGGCTCCAACGACGTGGCGGAGTATGATGCTGGTTGGTTTCAGCCATTCTCCTCATCTTATGTTGGTGTATTTTGCAGATCTATAGTCTCTTGTTGTGCACCTTATGAGGAGGATCTATAGGGTGTCTTGTTGTACCCGTTATGATCTTGATCCTGGCATGGTTGTGGCCTTAAACCTTAATTATCAAAAAAGAGAAAAAAAAAAAAGAAAAAGATAAAGTTTGTGTTAAAACAATTCTTTTCATAATTGTGATATAAAAAGATATAAAGAATGAGTATATGAAAACTGTTGGATGAGTGAAATAAAAATTGAATCTCTATAATAAAAAAATGATATTATAAAACTGTAGAATATGAATAAAAATAAAGAAATTGATGTCAGTGATCTTATAGAACAAAGTAAGTATACATAAGTCAACTTTCAATGTATAACGAACCGGCCCGAGCCTAATTCACGAAAAAAATTTGATAATGTCATATGAAATAAAAGTTGATATGAGATGTTAGTTGCACTAACTCTGATGACGTCATATGAGATTAAAGTTTACTCGTCTCTAATTCGTGATTTGATTGGTTGGGTTTGACATATTAAATATTTTATTGTTATGTTTGTTGATAATTTTGTGACAAGTGTGCTATATTTTGTATATAGTAATTATGTTTTGTTTTTTCAGATAGCGATTGATGGCTTAGTTTGTATGGATGATTGATGTTATGTCTTAAGAGTGATTTTATTATGATATAATAATATAAATCATTAAATTATTTATAATAAATATTTATGACTTATTAAACTATTCATGAACTATTTTTGGAGATAAAGAAAATGACAATAAGAATTAAACAATTTTTTTTTGATAGAAAAACCAACTAATTATTAGTCATAAATCGAGTTACTTATCAGCCTTTGATATCGAGAAATCCTTCTTTTTGTTAAGTATTTCTTTGGTTTATATATCAAATGTTTATAGTTCAATAGTGTAGAGTATTGATTGGATTTAAACAAAAATTAATTTAATTTTGTAGAATGTTTTGAGTTTTTAAAAATGTTTTATAGTTTTGTTTGACAGATTCTTTATTGGATTTTAAAAAAAACCAAAATTTATAAAAAAAAAAGACATTTAGTGGCTTGAAATCATGAGTCAATAATCAATCCATAAGAAACCCTTAGACCCAAAAGAGATGTTTAATGGACTTTAAACACAACGATGGCCATTAGATCTAATACCAACAAAAAAACAACTAACCCTTCTCTCAAATTATATATAATAGATATTGACGTGGTCTCACTGAAAAAAGAGAAATTCCTATGGATAGGATTGAAAGGACCTACTTGGCAAAATTAGCATAGACATTACACATGCTACTGTGTCTTAAATAATTGTTTCGATATAGGGGAAAATGGAGCTGCTGCAGCAACCGTAATTTTCATTCATATATGATATCCCCGACATCCTCAAGCTTCAAGATAAAGGAAGTGGATTTCGACGAACAAACCACCGAGGCATAGAGAGTGACCGAAGACAGCAGATAAGATGACGTTTACATTGGTATCATATTCATATTTACACATGCAAATAAACAGCATCATCAACAGAAAACTAGTAGCAATTCAAAGAGATGCGAGAATTCAAAGATATATAACAAATGCAACGTGCTAGAATGTTTAATCCACTTATATGTGAGGAGGATGTTCCATCACTTAATATCGCTAACCGCCTTCAAGCAATCACCCTGTACCGCAAACTTTAGCGGCCGGGATTTATGCAAACCATACAAATGCGAGTTTAAGGGAACGAACGAACGATATCATAAAGCTGGTTTTGGGTCCATCACGATACATGCTTCGCAACACATTATATGCGTTGCTTGCTTTCCATGCATGACCGCTATGAAAAGAAGATGGTCCTCATAACATGGGATCGACCCTCGAGGTTACCATGATAATATGGTTGAGTCGGTAATAGTATTAGACGCCTAGAGAGACTTGAGAACGCTATGATATTTAGATCAAAATATCCATCGCCTACGATGGATATTTAATGCACACCAAGCTTTAGTAATGTACCATCATGGATCAAACCAACGTTGCCCTGAAAAAGGTGCTACGACATTAATAAACTGGAAACTATGTGCATTTTTTCAGCTTGGTCCAAAACGATAGTTACATTCCATATCATAGGCTATTACGGATCGATAAACCAAATTTCACGTTAGCTCCACTATTTGGATAATAACTCAGGAACGAATTCCACATATATGGCATAGAATTCTAGGGCTATGACCTCTAATGTACATCAAACTCGTGTACATGGGATCAACTACATCATATCATATATTCAGTCGGAAAATGTGCATGATCATATTGAACAATACATACACATATATGGCAAGAAATGGGTACCGTTTATGCAGGAGTATAGTAGTCGTGTCGTGAAGAAACTTGCTTGAAAGGTAGCTGCCGCGCGGGAAGAGTTAAGCAGTTAACGTCAATGAGGGCCAAAATAAGACTTGTTGCCTGGAAAAGAAACGAAACAGAGACCTTCGCAAAAAAAGCCAGAATTAAATGGCATGGCATGATTCGGCATTCTTCAATAGCAAAAAGATCAATCTGATAGAGACACATTGGCATCATAGAATATCAGGCTACAGACTCCAATTCCAGAATAATACCGATGCATAACCGGCTGAATCTACAAATTTAACAGGATATCTATATATCGATAGATAGCCGAATCCAAATGAATGTAAAACATGTTCGGATATCATACAGAGCAATCGAGACTTCGGAACAGAAACCAGGTCGAAAATGTACATGTAGATGGTTTCATCTCTTTACTTATTAGTGTCATTTTCTTCTTTCTTTTTGTTTCATTTGCATAAGTCACTGTATGCTGCATCATTTTCTGAAGGAAAAAATGGGGGCAGGTGGTTTGGTCCGTGACGGTTTCAATTCTTGGCAACAAGCATTTGCTTTGGACCCTTAATGCGAACTAGACTGTCCCCTGCCCCTCTGAGTAGCTTCTTTCTTCACGACACGGTACTATGCTCGATCTGGCAAAAATATTATAAATATACATCTTATAAACATGTATAAATATCGGTGTGAGTTCCCTTTTGAGTGTATAGCACATTTCAAGAAACAGGCAGCTAAGCGACTCACTAAAGATAGTAGATTAATCATAATTTCAATGAGGACAGGAAATATGATGAAGGAAGAGTTCCCAAATACCTGGGCTGGGAGTTTTCGGAAGTGGAGGTCCTCGAGGAGTTTGATGGAGAGAAAGGAAGCCATAAAGTTCTCGGCTAATCTAGCCATGGCCTCGGCCAGGAATGGCTCCACAATATGGAGCCGCACCATCATATTCAATGCTGCCAAGGACTTGGGCAGCAAAGGGTGCCCCGTGCAACCTACAACAAAGTCGAGGGACAAACAAGAAACAAGACCAACAAAAAAGACACCGTCTAATAGGAAGGCAGTGTTGCTGTGTGCTCCAAGGAGAAAGAAGATGATCGTGAGGAATCACCAGAAAAGGAAGTGCATTGGACAGTCTAGAAAATATGGTGCAAGCACGGCTGCGGAGAGATTGGTGAAGAAGAGAACACAAGTCCTAAAACAACTGGTTCCCGGAGGAGATTACATGGATGAATCAGTTCTGATCAAGGAAGCTCTTGACTATCTGTTTGCTTTGAGAGCTCAAGTCCAAGTAATGCAGACTCTTGTCAATGTGGCTCAGGATGTCGGCCGAAGTTAAAGAAGAATAAGAGAGAAAACATAGAAGAGAAATTCTACGACAAGGTTACTCTACTATATAGTTCATTGAGCCCGTATTGTCTTGTCAATTTTTTTGTTAATCGTGCTTGGGATTTCAGCCCATTACAAGTTATAATCTAATCTTACCCTAAAGCTACAGTTTTTCTGCTTCAGATATTATTATGAGTGACTGATAGATACATTCACAGCATATCTATGGAAAGAGTACCCCGGTTGCAGACTGGGCAGTATAATGTCAACCTTGCACTTACAATTGCGAATTACTAGTATTCAGTATTCGAATAGATTTCCAGAAAACCTGCACTGTCTATCAATATTATTTTAAACGGAAACTGGTGCATGATACAAACAGCTGCTGCAATACAATATTCTGAACCTGGTGTATAATAATTTGAGAACCGTCTACTGTATTTTTCTGTTAGTAAAAAAAACACTATACACCTTCAACAAACTACTGTATACGAGGAGAAAATGCGGTACAACAGCTGCTATTGTTGCTGCAGCATCAACACTAACCCGAAGTTTAGGGGTTGTTGGTATCGTTTCTATTTCCTGTTTTCTGTTTTGATTTCACTGATTAATGAAATATAAGTGTTTGTTTTTATTTTATGTTTTTAAATCGGATGAAACGAAAATAGAAAACAGAAAACAAGAAAAAATGATTTTCAGTTTATGTTTTCTGTTTCAACTGGGTATTCTCTTTCAATCGGTACAGTATTCAAAATCCTTGGTCAAGTGTTTTGGGTTTTGGTTACTGGTTTTGGATTTGGTTTTGGTTTTTCACGATTCCATTGCAAAAAACCCCTAAATATAATGTATTATGCGTTCAATTTGCTAATATTCCCCATTGAATTCAATCACACGTGGTTCTACCGAAAAATCAATACAAAACAGAAAACACAAAATGAACCAAATGCAAGTTCTAAACAAAGAAGATGAAAGATTACAATGTTTCGAGGCGCTCACCAAAACGCCATAGAATCATCGCTCGCTCTCCATCGCCGTCACCGCTCATCCGCGAGCAGCTTACACGTCTACCTTGCTTCTATGAACTGTGACGAGCAAAAGTATCGATTTCCGAAATTGTCCCGCATATCGGTGGCAGCCGGCGTTGGTTTTGAGGGGTAATTTGGGGATTCGGTGAGAAATTGGGGATGGGAGATTTTTCTAGGGTTTGGGGGTAAACAGTTGCAAACAGTGCTTGGGATCGAAAGTGACGCGGTTAGGAGATGAAGATGGCGATGGAAAGCGACAACGGAAAGTGACGGAATAAGAGAGCGAGTACCGGCGGCCGGCAACGGTTATGGTGAGATCCTTTTTTCGCTGAATGATGCGTTTTTTGTGTGTCTATCTTTCCCCTCATGGTACAGTTAATTATTGCATTGAAAAAGGTTTCTTTGTTCTATGTTTGTTTTCGGATTGGATTAGGAGGAATAAATAGTTCTTCGAAATATTTGTTTTATATTATTTTTATATTTCAGATAAATTATGCTATATTATTAAAAGTAAACGTCCTATATAAATTATAACATTTTCATATTAGACAATTTTAGTCAACACATTATAATTTATTTGAGATAGAAAGAGTATTATCCATTCTTGGATTGTTTGTTTCGGGATAAACTCTTATCTAGTGTTTGTTTGTATCGAACTATTTAGTGGCACCCCATATGAGGGATTAAATTAGTTAGAATAAATTCAACCATTAATTAAAAATGATATTATATGTATAATTTGATATCAAATGGAAAAACAGTGTTCCAGTTATTGATTAAAAATGGTGTCAAAATAAAACTAAGTTATAATTGATTTTATATTTGATACCAATTATAAGTGCACCTATCATTGCAACGTCATCAATGTTGACTGTCTTTTGTTTGTTTAATGTTTAAAAGCGTACCAATTGATTACAAATTAAATATTTTAATTAAGAAATAGATTAGTATATAGTTAGAAAATTAATAAAGCGTGTGAAATAAAAAATCTAAGTCAAAAAAGTTGAACAAAAGGTTGAAAAACAAACAACGTATATAAAATTTAATGAAAAAAATCATAGATTAATATGTTAAATGTTAAATAGTAACCAATAAGCCAAAAATATTCTGAACGTGACGAAATTTGTAATAATTGAAACCTTTTGAGTCTAAACTAGAAACAAATATCGGAACGACAATTCTACAATTGATGCCAAATGTATTTTTGATGTCAAATTATAGAAATAAGTACACTCGTTTTAGCACCTAAGTTAGACTTACTCTTAGAACAAGTTCAATCATGAGTTATATGTAGTGTTATAGCTATATATTGATACCAAATTATAAAAATAGGGTTTCAATCATAAGCTAAAATTAATGTCAAAATAAAATTGAGCTAAACTTGGTTTGAAATTTGACATCAGGTATAAGTGTAGTTATAGTTGTCACGTCAGTATTTTTTTTCAATATCAATATTTAAGTTGGATTAATTCAGCAATGAATATACAATTGAGTTTAAATTGATCCCATTTTGTTCTAAAATATAATCAAACGTTGGAGCGATAATTGTATAATTGATGACAAAATCATTTTTTTGATGTCCAATTATAACAATAATTATACCTAGTTTAATTTCATGATTGGAGTTGTTATTAGATGAGATTAATAGTTCTCCCATGTACTTGTCCGTTGCTTATGAGGAAAGCACAAGGGTTAATGTTGTCATCGTTCTGTAAGTTGTTTTTATCAATATTTTGTATGGATGAAAATCTCTCCATGTAACGAGGAAACTGAGCTTCTTATGAACCAGCATTGGAGTCAGGTAATGATAATCCTCTATTATGTGAGTATGTTTATTTTCTTTCCATTAGTAAAACATAAAGTGGGGAAGATAAAGCACATGAGTCGTATGAGAAAAGATATAGTACGTGTAATTACTAACAAAGAGTTAGCAATAAAATTTATGTCTATGACCAAAAAAGTCATGTGCATATATAGTTACTCAGTGTATACAGTCCTATGAAATGTAATCCATCATCCTTTTCTTGTATATGTGTCTTCCTACTATTTTAACTATACCTTCTCTATATTTGGCTAACAATCTGATCAGCAGCATCCACAAGAGTCTGCATTACATGAACTTGAGCTCTCAAAGAGAACATATAGTCAAGAGCTTCCTTCAACAAAACTGATTCATCCATGCATTCCCCTCCAGGAACAAGCTCTTTCAGCACCTGTGTTCTCTTCCTCACTAGTCTGTCAGCCACCTCGCTCGCCCCACATCTCCTAGGCCGTCGCAAAACACTGCACCTCCTTTTCCGACCATTCCTCGAGTGAATCTTCTTCCTCCAAGAAGATGGCATCGTCGACGTTGTCCTTATTGTCCTCTTTGTCTTGTGTTCATCGTTAGGATTGGTCATTGTAGGTTGGATTGGAAACCCTTCGTTGTCCGAGTCCTTGGAGGCATTGGCAATGAGCGCGCGGCTCCACAATGTGGAGTGGTTCCTCGTCGAGGCCATGGCTAGGTCCGCGGAGAGCTTTATGGCTTCCTTTCTGTCCTTGAAGCTCATCTCCTTGCTAGAGGAGCTCCACTCTTGAAGACTAGCCAACCATTTGTTCAAGAACTCTTCCTTCAATAATGTGCTTGATGGCTTCATTTTTTATAATCAACTGCACAATGACCAAAGAGAAGCCAAAATATCAAATTGCGTCAAAGAATGGCAATGTACATACAGAGATAATCAACTCATTAGGTTCAGTCATAGATTAATCGCATCATATATAAATACGCATACTATAGTATCGATCAAACTATCTTTAACTCCTAATGAATAAGCAAGAGTCATTCTCTTCCCTAATCATATATATGGTCAGCGGATAGACACTTCTTGAGGAAAAAACAGTTTCTCCTATTACAGCATGAATAAAACTGTATATGTCTCGTCCTCGCTCGTTGAACTTTTCTTTCCTTGGATCTCTATCAAAATCCTTAAAGCTTAAGGAATAACTCATAATTAATGTATGGTCAATAAGAAGAACAGTATGGATTTGCATACCTTGTGAGGAATGCAAAGGGCAATGAGAGAAATGTTGTTGTAGCAATGAAGATCGATGAAGAGAAGTGAGAGGGAAGAAGAGAGAATTTATTTGAATCAAAGATAGCACATATGTGGAAGAACAAGAGAGGAAGGAGAGGAGGGGGCACATAGAACATGCATGCACATGGGTAAGTGTGGCCCATCCTTTTTTCTAAGCCCACGAGCATGCAACAAGAAAACATAATGGGGGCCATATAGAGTCATCAGCGCCGCGTGATTTCTAATTATTTTCTATTTTCGTTTCTAAAGTGGTGTTTTCACTCATATGATTGTAGTTTCGCCAGCACTAGATCATAATAACCTTGTGTATTACGTGACCTCTGACAAAAGAGTTTGATATCTCATATTAGATCCAAGTAATGCACATGTATCAATAGCTTGAAACTCGAGCTCTTACATTATGAAATGTTACTCTTTTTTACTTCGTCTCCTATTTGGACAAAACAACTGAGGTATGTTTTCTCAACATTTTCGGTCTCTTTCCATTCATGACATAACCTAGTACTCCCTAGGTCGCCAAGTGTGAGTTGATCTTCACTCTAATTTGCGTAAAGTCAACTTGTTGGCTCTATTACATAAACTTTCACTATCATGCTTTAATTTTACTATTCTATGAAAACTAAATTTCATAATATTATATGTCACAATCGATCAAAACAGAGTCATATCGATAAATTACTGACATATATGATGCATTTGATATCAATGACTACCACTCTAATCCAAATTTTAACTAATTCTGAAATGGACTTGTGATCATAAATTTCTTGACTTTATAAAAGCGAGAAGGAGGTGACAAAGAGCGAAGATATCATAAGAAAAAGACAATGGAGTCAGTTACATATTGAAATGTGAGGAATAAATAATATTGACCAATTTTTTCTCATAATATTATATAAACAAAAGTAATCATGTATAGCCACACACAAAATTCAGTATAGCAAAACCAATATGTATGATCGATACATATCGTAGATCTCGATAAAAAGTTAACAGTTTGGTGACCATCAGCGTGTCGGTGCTATAATGTGGACCGAAAAAGTGAATGTAGCGCATATGATATCGATGTGAACCCTCCATACTTTATAATGAACCTTTGATCCTAATTATCTAGCGCAGTCTCTTGCGCTAGGTAGCTAGGACCGCCCATGAAGGTTGTTCGTAGCTTCATATATATGCAATTTGGGGTTGACCAAGTTTGTCGAGGTATAGAGGAGTGAGCTACGTACATAATGATGGCATTCAGGAATGTAACGTTTCATTCAGCTTTCTTTTTCTTTATCGGTGATGCGACAAGGCTTCGTTTGAACAGTATGAATATAATTGTATTGGATCCTATAACATGGTTTAAGATCATAAGTGATTAGTCGAGATCATGGGTTCGAACGGTTCATGTTTTATGCACATGCCTTCGTGCGCTAAACACGGAAAATTCAAAATTGCATAGTTAAATTGTTTTACAACCAGAATAATGATAAAAACTAGATCAATGTTTAATGTTTGAATCAAAGTCTATCTATACTAATACGTATGTAACGTACCATTGAAATGTTGTGACCAATTCGAATAGTTTTTAATATAGAATTGAAAGCGTTCCGAAACCCATCAGAAATATGATCAATTTAGAATATGAAAAATAGTTGTGTCGATAAGGCAGCGAATCCTATATGTATACGGGATTATTGGACATCATAACTTGTTTTGTGACTGATTCATTAACCAAATCGAAACTAATGCATAAAAGATTGGCTGGGTTGCTACTATAACAATTTACTTATGTTGCCGCAGGGTTATGGTTATATCAGCAAAATAATCTTATAAAATGTGTCGCTTAGAAATGCAGACAACCATAATGAACATAATACACGAGACAGTGAAACAATTACAATATCATCAAAACACGAATACATGTTCGCTGAGCAGCCAAACAAATGAGAAGATCAATAGGTAAGACAGATCCGTTCGCTGCATCCATATATTTCTTAGTCACGAGGCAAACAGAATCATAGAGAACAAAGGGGTATTTGACATCCAACACCAGAGCAACACTCGAGCAGGATTCAAAGTATCCGAAGCTGATATTATTGACTTATGCTGAAACGAGAGATGGTTTAAGGAACGATCGGAGATCACAGCGGACCAGGGAAGTTGCCATTCTCCCTCTGCTCATTCCATCGTTCAACCTGAAGCACACATCATAGACAAAAGTCATAACACACATAATGCAATAGCATAAGTTCAGATCGTCGCGGTGCTAAAACATAGATAAGTGATATGTGGCAGCATACGCGAACTAAGCATGAGTTACCTAGATGAAGGTAGTATCACTCACCCATTCACCAGGACACAGAGAACGATAGTATCTTGCAAACTTTTCACACTCATTGGACTCTTCACCCTTGGCAGCAATGCACCTGCCATTGATAAAGACAGAACAACATTGTCAAGAGATATCCATCAAGTTGATTATAAGAATATAACCAGCTAGACAGAAATGAAAGCAATACCTGTGAAACTCAATATAGCGCGTGAAGCAGTGCCTTGTTTGATTTGTAGTAGGGAAGCGAAAATCAGCAGGAGCAGTTTTCAGTTCAATCTGCAAGATAACAAGAAACGGTGTCACATTTTGTACAAACTCTAAAAGGAATGCTTATAGGAAGCAAAATCCCTTATTTCTATATCATGCATAATCAACAACAAACAGATTGCAATTTCCTAAACGGCAAGAAACACTTGGTTGAGCAGGAAAGTATTAATTACTATGAGAAAGCATAAAAACATCTGAAAATTCGTGGATAAGTGGATTTACACTAGTAAATAAGTAAAACAACAGTGCCGATAGTTTTAAGTAAAACAACAGTGGAACTCCACAATGGGAACGGGAAAAGAGGAGTGCTATAATATTTTTAAAGGAGGCCGGCATCACCAAAGTGCAAAACTGTGTAGACGGAACCATAGCATGTCTCTCCTCAACTGCTGTGAAAATCCTTTCAACTCCCCACACGGGATCATTGAATAATCCGCTCCATAAATGGCACGAACTCGAGGTAAAGAATTTTAAACATTGTAACACTTCAACATATACTATCAAGATTAACCCATCAGTTCATCACTCCATTACATAAAAAACAGATCCCATTTCTTCTTCATCACAAGACCTTGAACTCCACACATCACATAGTGAATCTCAGTTCCTCAAGTTCGCATAAATCATCTATGACATGAAATCCATAACACACAGGAAGAGCACAAACTATACGAAACAAACCAGGAAAACGTAATGTAACATTTTATCGGCACCATACATCACCCAACAGCAATGAATCATCAACAATCAACCACATTACACACCATTTTTTCACATCATCGCCAATCAGACGCCATGTCTCAAAAATCACATAATTCTCAACCCACCAAACCCTAAACATCTCATCTTCAAATCGACTTTCGCCAGTGTACTCGCCTCATCGCCCTTCGATCCATATCAGACCAAGACAAACCTACCCCAAACACAGCATCAATCCCTTCGCATCTACGCAATCTCAACTTCTCATACAGCCCTACACTGATATTCACAGAATCAAAACAAAAATCAGATCTGACCCATTTGTTGAAACCGAAAAAGAAAAATACCCACAATCCCAGATGACTCTAACAATTCACAAAATTTTCCATCCCCTGTGAAGAACTCAAAGCAAATCACCGTGCCCCAAATGAAAAAAACAGATGAAATCAATTGATGAAATTGGGGATCAAACAAAAAAGGGTGATCGAGAGAATGAAATTTAGGGGAAGAGGAGTGAGAGGAGAGAAACCCGAACCTCGTCGGCCATGGCTGAATCGACCCGACCAAGCAATCGCACAAGGTTTGCAGAAATGAAACTTGTTTGCTCTTGCACTTTCGCCTCTGATTATAATTGTAATCTTTTAATAGATCAAAAAATTGGAACCATAAAAATCGAATGCATGAGTCTCTCTTTGTATATTTGGAAAAATGTGATAGATACAAACACTTCAAACATTAGGAAATACGAACAGTAAAACGATAGCATTGAGAGTTTTACTTTTCCTGTGGCGAGATTTGATGTTAAATCGTTTATTGTTAGAGGCACTAGTGACAACCAAATAAATAATAGATCGTTCATAACAAATTACACGGAGTTTGTTTGAGACCAAATAAGCTTATTGTACAATTAAGGTTCTAAACTGCCTTCGAGAGTATGCATTATTTTAAAAACAAGAAAAAAAAAAAAGGCTATTGTCGATTATATGATGAAGTTGGATATGATCAACTCTATGACAGGGTGGAATGTAGTTTTGTGGTGGACGTCATGATTGGGGTTTTCGGAGAAATGGGTTTGATCAACGGACAGCCTATTACTCCCTTTACCCCATCAAGGGGCCTTCGTCAAGGTGAACCGATTTCATCTTACCTATTCATTGTCTGTGCCGAGGCATTTTCCTGCTTGTTACAGGCTTCTTGGATCGATAGCAAGCTCATAGGCATCAGGGTATGCCGAGGTGCTCCCTGTGTGAATCATTTATTGTTCGTCGATGACAGTTTGATCATGGGTTGTGCAAGTCAAATTGAAGCTCTGGAGCTGCAGCGCATTCTAATGAGGATGTGTCAGGGCAAAAAATCAATCGAGACAAATCTGTGATCTGCTTCGGCCCCAACACTCCGCTCTCTGCAAGATCTGCATTTGCTTCTATCCTAGGAATAAAGGAGGCGCTGGACATAGAGACATATCTCGGTATGCCGTCTACTTGTAGCAGCTCCATAAAAATTCTCTTTGTCACTGTAAAGGATACGATGTGGCGAGCATTACAAGGGTGGGAAGGAAAACTACTTTCGATACGGGGAAAGAGATCCTCATCAAAGCCGTCTTGCAAGCCATCCCTTCGTACATTATGTCATGCTTCCGGCTGCCTGAGACCGTAGTTAATGACTTGCATGTAATCTGTTCTAGGTTTTTATGGGGTTCCAAGCAGGGTCGTGATCGTATCCATTGGATGAGTTAGATTCGAATGTGTATGTCGAAACTGGAAGGTGGTATGGGTCTACGTGAGTTTGGGTGTTTCAACATGCCTTGTTAGCCAAACAAGGATGTCGTCTACTGATTTAGCCGGATTCGTTGGCAACCAAAGTCTTGAAGGCAAGGTATAATCCCAAATTTACTGTACTCGAGTACCTGTGACGGAGTCTGCTCTCAGCTCGCTCCCTTCTTAGATTGGGACTGTGTAAAAGTCTTGGATCGGGTCGACAAACATTAATCTTTGGTGATCCTTGGGTTCCAGGATTGTGAAGGATTTCTCCCTGCTGATTGCTACTGTGGAAACACTAGTTGATTGCTCCTTTGGACCTTGGGACCAACATGTTATCAATGAATCTTTCTCCCCTGAGGTAGCGCAAACCATCTTCCAAGTTTCGATCGGGTGGGCAGGCAGTAGCGACTGTTGGACATAGTTACATGAGAAAAAGGGCGAATTCACAGTTACCAGTGCTTATACTTTAGCCTTCAAGTTTCGATTCCAAGGAGATGAGGGGGCGAACAACTCACATTCCTCTTGGCGTCAACTGTGGAAACTTGACATCCCGTCTAAAATTAAAATGTTCCTATGGAAAGCTTGTAATGACTGCTTGTCGGCACGCTCTTATCTACAGCCAAGAGGAATGCCTGTGGAGACTTCTTGCCCTATGTGCTCGAATGGCCAAGAAACCACTATCCATGCCTTATGGGACTGTCAGTTTGCAAGGGAGGTTTATGGGAGTGGTCGCACCAGCTCACTATTACCTGATGAATTCTCTCGCTTCCGAGATTGGTTTTTTACCTTGCTGCAGTCTTAGAGCAATCAAGAGCTTTTCTCCCTTTCCCATGCGTTATATAATGTCTGGGATAATAGGAATGCTAAGATCCATGGTGGGCATGTCAAACCAGCTTTACTACTTGTTCGGCTATGAAAACAACGAGCTGCTGAATTTCATGTTGCAAATGACTCGTGCCACGGCTAAATGGTCTCCTCCCCCTCCTGGAGTAGTAAAGGTGAATGCTGACGCGGCGGTAAGGTCTGATGGCTCTTGTAGTTTGGGTGTGGTTGCCAGAGACTTCGAAGGCTGCATTCAGTTTGCAGGTGGATGCACCATTCCTCACACCTGTGAACCAGAAGGTGGTGGAGATTTTGCTATTCGACTGGGACTCAAATTAGCTAAATTGGCGGGCATGGAATGTATCATTCTTGAATCGGATTGTAAAGAGATTGTGGGGCTGCTATCCGAAGGAGTGGCTAATTTGTCACTGCAAGGAAAACTCATCGAGGACTGCCTACATCTATCGGAGTATTTTCATGTAATTCGTTACTCATGGACCTATAGAGAAGGAAATCGCACACGAGTTGGCCTCTCACATATCAGATTGTCACAGATTTGGGATCGATAGTTCCACTGTTTCTGTGCATATTATACACCTATGTAATTCCGAGAGAGAGTAATGAATTGCCCAGGATAGCCTTCCCACCAAAAAAAAAAAAAAAGGTTCTGAACTGCTAAGTGCCCCATTGTCCGTCGCCAATGTAGCTGATGATGAAGATCAGAATCGGAATAATACCACCTGAATACAAATGAAATCACCTGAATACAAATGAAATCATCCAACTTATGAACAGACATTGACACAACGAGCCTAGACTCTCGAGTCTTGGAGTTCAGTGATCTAACCATTGGAACAACTATGTACAAGAATTCAAGTACAGTCAAACATGAAAAAAAGAGTTGGCTAATACATCAAATTTTTTAAAAATTAGCAATAAACAACATAGCAAAGATCGGCCTCATACGCTGTAGCATAGCAGCTAAGAATCGGCGGACATCAACTGAGGACCGTCGTTATGCAACTCTCGGTTTTGCCTCGGAACGATGCCCAAGGAGAACAACACCTCAGTAGTCCGGGCTTCTAATACATGATACCTTTGGAACAAGATCTACATAAAACGACCTCACCGATAATTTCCCAAGTGATCAGCATTGATCTAGGAAAGCCGGCCAAGAAAGCGGTTCTGGTAAAAGGATGAACTATCTTCTAGCAATATCAGGATCGTAATCCCCAACCATGGCAAGAGGGGGGCCACCACCGGAATGAACTGCACCACCAGAGTGAACTGAACCGCCAACAGCACCTCCACCAACAGCCAAAGGACCATTGGCATTAACACCATAGGAAATCATTCCATCTGCACCGCCCATATGTGGCCTCATAAACGAATCATAGTATGGGCCGTTGGCATGGACAGTAGAAACGGCGTATGAAGGATCTGCATCCATGAATTCGAGCCTTTATGAGATGGCATTTTAAAGACCAGTTTTATAAGAAACGGTAGTTTAAGGTCTTTTTCCATGTAACAGTTCTAATGCAAGGTCAGAACTAATCACTTTTGCGGCGAAGACGTTTTGGTAAATTCCTTCTATAGTAATTCAGAATGAGATTAGTCACCTTGTACTCTTTTCTCTGCATTACCAATTGCAGCTCTCAATCTTTCTACCTCTCGGGCCATACCCACTAACCCTGACTCCATCGCTCGCAATTGTTCCACCTGTCCGAGATTTTCGTGCTTTTGGTGCTCAAAAGTAGACCTATTTGCGGAGAAGGATAAGCTAGACTTTAGAACCAAGTAGAACCAAGACTACACCAACACCAGTCAGAATCCAGAAACACATATAGCATGTCTAAGATGTATATTTATGAAAAGCGCAGTCACAACTTTAGTGATGTTTACTTATTCATCGGACAACAGATATACCATGTTTAGTTGAAAATGCAGATCGACCGAATGGTGAATGGTGAATGGTTCAGCCATCCCTTTTTAGTCGAGAGTACAATGAAAGAAGGAAACCATTCCCAACATGCTATAACATCCAGTAAAAACATACAACTACTAGCAGAACAACAACTGTACACTGCCAAACTAACAAGTGCATTCCAATTGGAATAGCAAAGTTGCCACAAATAATAAGGCAAATAACCAAAAGGCGCAAATCACATTGTAAATACAAACATATCCATTGACAAACTTACAACGCACAAATGCGCTACTTGTCTATTGGAGCAAACTTTGAATTCCATTTGCTTCTCAGCTCAAAGTTTGCATCTGATGTTCCAAGCCTTGGATGGTTCCATAATTCACTCATATAGCTCATAACAGCTCATAAATAGAAACTTAGTCATCCAAAACCCAAACATACAAAAAAGCACAATAAGCTAACTTCCAGAGACCAAAAATGGCATCACATACCGTAGTTTCTGATGTTCCAACGTTAAGTTGTCCAACTCAGATAGCATATCAGGGAGCTTTTTAATGTCATCTCGGGCCTTCTCTAGCTCTTGAGTAAACTTCTCAACTTGTTCTGTAAGCTCTTTCCTTGTAGCCACCAACTTCTGTGCCTCCGAGTGTGCCTGCTGCAGGTCATTCCTCACACTTGTACCAGCTCTAACATCAGCTTCCATTTTAGACGTCTTCTCAATCAAAACCATCATTTGAATTTCACTCTCTGTTTGGATGCTTTTAATATGAGCCTTAACTTTTTGTATTTCGTCTTGAGCGATGACAAGTTCCCGCCTCAAGGGAACCTGTGAAGCTGCCAATCTACGGTTTTCTTCTACCAGCAGATCCATCTCAGCAAGCATACGTTGTTGTGCGAGTTCTGCGGGGTGGAGAGGATCCATAACATGGTGCCTAGAGGAACCACTTACTCCAGGAGGCGGGCCATGGCGCATCATCCCCGGAGCTGGAGGATGTCCCCTTGATGTCATCTTAAATTACTACTGATGCACTATTGAAGTCGCCTATAAGCACCGAAGCCTACAGGACACACAATCTATCATTAACAACAGAATAACAGCAATCAAACCAAGAAACCATAAAAACTTATAAAGAAGCTATTCAGCACGCTATACAACGTGCATCCCCATGTTTCAAAGTAGTACTATTATAGAAGGAAATAGAAACATGATTGAGCAAAATACGTGATCCTGAAACAGAGAAAACCAAGGATAGAAGACAATGAAGACGAGACATTAAATGAAGACTAAATGAATTCGCTAATTACTTGCCTCACACAAATAGTCCCTTCTCATAATCCAGTAGGTACCCATGAACATGATCAAAATCCCCATTATGGGTGCACATTTACTACCGCTACTCGATGGAATACAGGCTGCTAATCCAATTATACGAACACAAAAATGATTCCTCAGGATGACCTATTAACATCACAAAACGACAATGCCCAGTCGTAAAGGTACAAATTACAACGGAGTCTACGAAACAACTTTTCTACATCTCTCCAACCGACAGGCGTCAAAAGCCATCTTGCTTCATGCTATGGAGGCTCTGACACCTACTCATATCCGCCACGGTCAGCTACTACATTCATATTACAACAAACTCTTACGACTCAGGGGAGAGCTCAAAAAAGGAATCCACACCCAAACCGAGTCTGAGTAGCATACACGTATCAATTGGGCCCAACCTTAACCCAAAAGCCTAGGATTATGAGTTGTTCGCATATATAAGCTACCCTACTTTTATCATCAGGGTCGCTGACTCGATGTGGGTAAACCATATCACGTTTATCCTCAACACTTACAGAGCATCACCTATGCAACCTTTCTCGGACAATTTCCGATTCATAATTCATCCCCAAACTCCATTTTCCTCCCACCAAGAAGCACAATATCTGTTCTGCCACTTCAACACTCAAAACCCTGAAGGGAATCTTCACAGCACTGACCCATTGACACCCAAAAACATAAAGATACACAAATCAAACCACTACCCATTTGAATATGGGACAGCAAGGTGAAAACTCTACCAGTAAAAATCCGTGGGATGATCGATGGACCAATGATTAGGGTTTTGAGGAGCTGTTCTATTCACTTCAATGGTGTGTTGATTGATGAATGGGCAAAAGGGAACCCGGTTAGGGTTAGGGCAACAAAGAAAAGCAGCGATTTGATCCAAATTTGGGTGGCTTTTTTTTTTTTTTTTTTTTGCAGCAATGAAAGTTTTCAGAATGTCGAAAGCGAGAATCCCGATTTTTTCAGGGCTCAGTTTAGGGTTTCTTGTTTCGAGGTTGTTGGGTTTATTCTTGATCTGAGGTAGTATGGATTATTCTTCATGTATTACTTGTAAAATTTAAAAGGTAGAAAATCATTAAGTATTATCAAGAAATTAGGTATAGATGTAGTTCTATATAATCATAATAAACCTTTTTAAGAAAAAAGAATTTATAAATAAAATAAATTTGTTTGAAGGTAAAAAGATAACAAAAATTATTTAAATAAAAAAATATTGAGTTTATATGATAATCATATATTCCTTGTATAAGTATATTATAATTAATCCGTACATCTTTTGTGTGTCGTTTGTCGTTGTTAATTTTTTTTGTGTCGTTTTTCGTGTCGATGAGTAGAAACTATGATTCAATCGGTATTTGAAAAATACTTGTATTATACAACTGATATAAAGAAAAATATGATTTCTAAAAAAACTAAGCGATGAATGATATTTTATTCAATAATATAATGTCCGAATATTAGATATGAACCACAAAAATTATTTGATTTTAACGTTTGAATTAAGAAATGATTATTGTTTTTAGAATTAAGACTATTTATAGAAAAGTGACTTCTTTTTTTTTTTTTTAACACACGCACCACTCCGAGATTTCATTTCATTCTACAATACAAACACTTGTATCAAATCCCATATTAACTCAGGCAATCTGCATTGTCACAAAATATTAGGTTTATCATCGAGATTGAACTCAAAACAGAAAATTAAAAACCATATGTAAAATAGTTTGTTTGTATCAAAAATTTCTTCTGCCACACCCTTGGTTCAATCTATAATAAGATCGATTCTCCTCAAATAAGATTTCGGGTTTTATAGGACATTGCGAGGACCTTATGCTCTTATCCCTCCCGGACTTGTACCTTCAAACAGAAGATTTTCATCGCCAAGAGTTAGGAGACTGTTCGGCCAACACAACACCATTTCAACTTATATCGAGCTTTAGCTTCAACAATTTGATAGAAAATCAGATAAGTCGTCAACGTGAAAACCTTACATTCATCCTTTGGTTTTGCCATCTTGTCTCATAATCACATTGCAGATTAGGCACCAAAAGGTACTTCAATGATATGTGACGCTTCAGAACAAGTGTGATAGACACCGCCCCACTAACTAGCAAAATCGACCACGATCGTAGTTCCATGTTGGCTTTAAACCACAGAGGCACAGCCACACTACCATATTACTTTAAAGAATCTCCTCGGCACACATTGTCACTAATGGGTCTTCGCCACTAAAATTCTCATCGATAACTAAAACCTGTTATTTTTTTATTTTATTTTTTGGGTATGGTACAAAAACCTGTTATTTCGTCAACAAATCACCCAAGAAATGAAAGATCCACCACACAAAGCTTCAATTTCAGCCACAAACATCCATAATCCACCACCAAATCAACTTAGAGTATACATTATCATGATCAACGTGTACGTCTTACATATAGGCTAAACCACTGAAATGCAACTATAAATAGCAATACCACCAGTTCGAACTTCACAAGACAGGAGAGCTCACCTGCAAAAAACATAATCAACCTATAGTTGAGCAATACTTCAAATTTCGAATCTTAGTCGGTGCTTCAAGCGAAATCACAATGGCGGCAGCAGGGAAGACACTGGCTGTTCTTCCTTTACTGATGGTCGTCACTTTGGCCATTGTATCAGCACACCGGGTGGCCAGGGAAGACCTCAGCTTGAACCTTAATGACGGCATTGGGGTCGGTTTGGGTGCTGGAGTTGGGATTGGACTCAGCGGAAGCGGCTCAGGGGCAGGAGGTGCCGGGCCAGGAGCAGGATCGGGCAGTTCAAGCTCGAGCTCGAGCTCATCATTGTCCTCCTCCAGCACCACTACTTCTGGGTCTGGTGATTCTGGGGCAGGGTCCGAGGCTGGTTCATACGCTGGCTCCTACGCTGGCTCAGGTCCTGGTGGCAATGGGAAGTGAAAGCCAGAATACCATGACTCATTGATTTGGTCATGAAAGCCTGAATACCAGAATTATATATCTATGTAAAATAAAATAAATATCTGACTATATTGAGCTAGTAAAATAAAAATTAATATATTTACACTGATTATCGCGCATATTTTTCTTGAACACGAGCCACGATGCAACAAGAAACTAGAATAAACAACATGGATTTGTAGATCAATAACTCAGATTTCCTGTGTGGCACCTTGTGAGAAGGATGTCAGTAATCAAAATCAGCATGCACAACAACAGCGTGTGGAATTGGAGCGACCACCGACTATTAGCATCACGAGTTGCAGTTTGCCAGGGTAAACTCGCGTTTTATATTCCAAGTAGGCTCCTTTTGATTGTTCATGGTTAAGCTATACTCACGGAAGTATCCATCGTAGGAAATGATATAAATGGTTGCCCTGGAATTCAAGAACAAAAACTCATGAACTTATTCGATAGAAGAGTATATCAGCTAGTAACTAATTAGATATAGAATCTTATTAGTTTCAAGAAAACCCGAAAAACACATTGTTATGGAAAAAATTTAGGATGGATGGATTAAGACTTTGAAAAAAGGGGCAAATTTCTGCGTAAAACTCACTGGAAAGAAACCGTGTTTGATGCAGATGAGTCTGCAACTTTATCCATTTGTCGTATTACAGCATAGCTGCACCAGAAACACCAGTAGGAAAACGATAAGTAAAATAGAGACAAGGCAATTTAATTTGTAAACCACTTGGCCGTCCGATTGATTTCAGAACACGTAGTATAGGTGTCAATCAGATCATAAGTTTAGAAAGATATGGTATCTCTGGTATACATAATTTAATAAACTAATTCCGTTTAAAGAACACATTCAGGTCGTGAACACGAAAAGCGAGGACTGTTCTACAAAATACACCAGAAGAACAGTTGTTAAATAATCGATCCTCTTCACCTTTTAACTCCTTCAGGAACCACGTTATGAAGTACATGGTGATCTGACGGGTCGAGAACATCAGTGATGGAGCCAGGTATCATTGACCCAATAATGGTGTTTGATCTTCTACTTCTGGAAGAGTTATAGCATAAGAAACATCAAGAGAGATGAAAAAGGCTAAAAGATCGGAATAGAAGTGCAATGACTATGATATCACTGTTATTGACTGTACCCTACCTTTCACACACAGCTGACCCGAGCAGGAAAACATGTAGAGATCCTGATGAGCTTGTGGCTCCAAGAAGATCAGGAAGTTGAATAGATGGCCCGAATGACAAGCTGAATATAGTTGATGGATATGCCCCCCTTCTGAAACTGCAACACTGACGGAATGACAAATGATGAGATTCCAGAACAAGGAAAAAAATGTATGCTGAAACGGTATTGTCAGAGTTCATGTAACAGGTAATCACGAGCCAACACTTTCATCCATTGAAAAATAAAGCAGATTATTGAGCCTCAAACTGTAAGCCATAAGTTCAGAAGCAGCAATCGGGCCGATTACCTTAGTACCATCCACAACCAGATGAACTCTGATTTTAGTTCCCTGTTCTGATGCTGTTGCCAAGTATGCTCCACCCGAGGAAAGAGCCATAGCTGCAAGTGGTGACTGGTGAGCATGTATCTGCACTACAAACAAGTCCAGTCGAAGAATACGGAAAAGCAATTAGTATTTTATGATAAATATACATAAAATGATTGTTGGTTGTCCCGTGATGTAAGTCTTAGTTTACTTTAGTATACTTCCCCACATGTCCATGTTGCCTACATATTGGGACGGAGGGAGTGTGATACTTGTGCTGGTACCTCAAAATTAATTGCCCAAAAAAAAATATATGCCAGCAATACAGATCAAGAGAAAACAAACCTCACAATGTGAATGAAGCTTCATAACATTATAAACTAGCGCGGATCCTTTTGTTGTACTAGCTGGAAGCGCAAGAAAGCTACCATCCAAATGATGGGAAAATGCACATACTCCTAGAAGCAGCAAAATCATAATATTAGACAAGTTGATAGACTCCCCCCACTAGTCAAATCTCTACATGCACCAATTACAAAAACAATGTCGCATGAAACCTTAAACTCACCCCTGGGATTTGGCACAGTATCAATTGTTCTTAAGATAGCAAGACTGTTTAAGTCATATATGAATGTCTGGTCTCGCAAAATGACAAGAAGTCTGCAAAATAAGGAAGTGGTCATCAAAATTTGAACAATTTCAGGAAAAAAAACAAAGAAATTGATTCACCCACAAGGGCCACAAAAGAAACAATCCCTAAAACAAAAATTTCAACAGAGCAAATGAATTTTTATCAACAATTCAACTCTCAATGTATTGTCATGATTTGCATCATTATAAACAAGACGGTATATGCGATATAGATCGCCAGAGAATGAGAAGATTTTATATACGAAGTTTGACATAAGCAGGATTCACAAGAGTAGCTGCGGTTCACCAAGTGAAATGACAAATTTGAAGAACGATTTATGGAGGAAGAAGCAGCAGCACAGAGAAGCAGGCAAAATAGCACAATACATTTTTCCCATAACCTCGTTTGTAACGAGCAGTACGAGCTTATATCCTCATTTGTAAAGTGTTTCCCATAACCTACAACCCTATTTCCAATAAAGTATATATTTCCAATACTAATCCTTCTAGGAAATAGGAGTTTCACTAATTCACCAACCATGAGGGTAAATTTCCAAGAAGTATACTATAATAAAAGCTCCTCAAACTTAGCAAAAACTGCAAAGAAAATGCGGTAGGGTCATTTACAATACTCCTCAGGCTCCAAATTTTCTTTCGTCCTTAACTCGAATCGTCGATCAAATGGAGAGGATTTCAAAACAATACATTAACTTTCAGAAATAAAAAAGAAAGAAAGAAAGAAAACATAAGTTTAGAAACAAAACAAACATTACGATTCCAATGGAGAGAAGACAGATATATCAGAGAAAACAGGTTCTCAGGTAATTTGGTCATCCTAAACATAATCATTCATCATCAAAGAGACAAGATTCTGATACAAATAAAACCAGAGATTTTAACACATTAGCCACCATCAAATACACAAATAAGTAGGAAAGACAATAAGCTAAAAACAGCATCCCGACTCCTTGTGGAAAAAGATACATCACAGCGAAATCTCAAATGATAGACAAAAATAATAAAGATAAAATTAGCAAACAGCTGAAATACGTCATAGATAGTCCACCTCAACTTATTTAGCCGAACAGCAAGGATCGAAGTCAAGAAGTTAAGTTCTTGGAGAGCAGTTCCACTTGTGGTGTTGAACAAACAAAGACGGCGAGGGGACAGAGAAGGCTGAATCATCCATCCAAGAAAACTTTAAGGAACCAACCAAATACTGGGGCAGAAAAGCTCCTGAATGTTACTGGAAGCAACAAGGTGCAACATTTAGATAATAAAGGAAGAAGGAAAATTAACCTGCTCACCAGCCCCAACGATAGCTATTAGACTTGAAGAGAAGCGCATCTCAACAACAGAGAAGCCACCAATATCTGGAAATTCACATAAAAGATAAGAAAACTTGTTTCACTGGTTGCTGATGAAATCAAATCGTTGTTTAATGTATCTGTATAGATAAGTGCACAACACAACACTGAACCCAGAAGCAAATGAGTAGATCCTCCATCTAAAGTTCAATTCCGACACACATCGCACAAGAATAGGGTAACAAAACTTCATAACTTTCCAATCAAGCAATACACGTGAAACCATTCACATCCATAATCCTTCCAGTAACAATATTGTTTCTTCTCCAAACCCTCAATTTCACAATTATTGCTCCATGAAACAACTTCTCCATTGAAATCATCCACTACCTATACCAAAAGACCCCGTTCAACAACTTCAAGCTAATCCTTTGGTCTTCGAATACGCTACACTTTTGTCTTACTTCTTATTGGTACTGTTTGTTTTCGTTTCTCTAACCAATTAATCAAAACTGTTCCTTTCTAAATTTTCGTTTTCATTTCTCTTTTCCAATAATAGTCAATTTTTTTTCTATAGTAATTTTATTGCTTTACTAGTTTAATGTCTCCGCTTATATATATATGTAAGTTTTCACTATTTTCAACAGCAATACCAAACAACAGCAGAATTGGACTGATAAAAACTGAAGTTCGCTCGCTCGCCTCTCTGATAACGCAATCGCCCGGTTACAGCATCGAACAATTTGAACCAGCTCCTCGTCCCGATAACAAATAAACTACACAATCAAATCCAACAATCACAAACCAAACTTCTAATGAGTAACAATCAAGTTTTCTATGAACAATGAATTCGACGAAGCGAAAAGGATCACCTCGCATCTTGATTAAACGAAGCGCAGAGGATTGGGTACTGTGATTGCTGGTTTCGATTCGCCATCGAAGAGAAGATGAATTAGGGTTTTGGGGTGAAATTGTGTGGAATTTGGTTGATTTGGGGAAGAGTTTGACGATGACGTTGACGGAGTAGAAGAGACTATGACAAGTGACAAAATCCAATTAAGATAATGAGCATGCAAATTTCATCAAATTGGAAAAAGATTGTGATATTAAAAGGAGAAAAACGAAAATATATCATCTAAAATAAATTTAAATATGTTTAGTATAAATTAATGATAAAAATTAAAATATTATGATAGATATGTATTAAAATTTTGATTAATTTGATCATAACATGTGATTGATGTTTCATCTCAAGATATAACCTTTTCATATGTTTTAGACAGAATTATCATTTGATATAAATTTTCAATCTTATTTATCATTTGATCATATTCAATTTGTTTAATTATCAATTAATCAGATAATTTTTAAAAATCCAACTTTATTTTTCTTAAATAAAAAAGAAAAAGTATTATTTCAAATCAAATTGCAATAATTATAACTAAACCCTAATTCTAATCTTATCATCCCAAGGAGTTGGTCTGCCGCCATTGTCACCGCCACAACTATCGCAACCATCACAACAGTTGTCGGAACAAACAACGCGTCTATCCTTAAACAGTGTGCTTCGTCGCCACCGTAGTCCTCGACCCACTCGCACAAGTGCACTGTCGTCATTTGACCACAAGTGCACTGCCGTCATAACAAGTGCACCGTGCCATTGTTTATCAGCCTCAACACCCCATTTGACCACAAGTGCATTGTCGCCATAACAAGTGCACTGTCTCCAAAACATGAATTTGACCACAGTGCACTATCTCCAGGCTATATTTTATCAGAAGTGCATTGTCGCCACAACACACAGCACCATGTCCAAAACATGAGTCATCCTTCAACCAAGCATAACGCCATGTCCTTCAATGCACTGTCTTCAAATCCCAATAACAATGGCTTGTTGTAAACCCCAAATCCCAACATCGTTGTCGTCCCGTCGCTCCTTCCTCAACACCTCGCAACCTCTGCCCGTTGTCGTCCCTGATTACGTATGGTGAGACAACATAGCATCAGGACGATGTAGGTTGTGCGGTATGGTCAACGACGGTGTGAACACGGTCAACGACGATTGGCTTCGTGCGAGACAAGTTACGAACGACGTTGCGGTCGGGTTGGGAACAGGGAGAGACGCAACGCTGGTTATTCTGAGGAGGTGGTTGACGACGACGAACAAGGAGAGGAGGGAACGTGACGGTGTGAGGGGAAGAGGTGAATTAGGGTTGATGTGGTGGAAGTGAATTAGGGTTATTTATAAATATTAATTGGAGGGTAAATGAAGGATGCCACGATATTTTGGAACCAATCGAAAATTAATATCTTTGATATGGTTAAATGGTAAATATGATTAAAAAATAACATTTATTGATAATTTTATATTACGTTTTAATCTTGATCGTTGATTTTCATTAGACACATTTAAGTTTGATTATATCACAACACATATTCGTCAAACCCTATAAGATACGATTTGACAGATATATGTCTACATATAATATATAGTTGTGAAATAAAAATCAATGATCATGATTAAATTGTAGTGTGGATATGGAACTTGAGATGAGAACCTAATAGTTAAATGTTATTATCATCAAATTAGGTCTAACTTTCGAAACACATCTTTTTTACGTTTAATTTTAACAGTTGATTTTGAGTAGACACACAAAAACTTAATCTGTCATAGCATATTTTCATTTTTTTTTTCCTAAAAAGATAATTGTGATGTTTTTATAAAGAATTTGGTTTCTAGGAAGAAAGATAAGAAGAAAAAAACTGATATCATTAGGAGTGTAGATATATTGATATATACTGATATGAGCAAACATATTAACGTAAGATTATCTTGTTCTACTTATCTTTATTTATTTTGTCCAATTTTATTCCTAAGGTGTTGATAGACTGGAGGCCCTTACCTTGGTTACAACTCGATGAGCTTTTTCGGGCAACTGACTTAAGAACATTATGGAATCTCACACCCCAAATTCCCTAGTTTCCGAAGAGCAGGAGACGGCGGAGGCATCAACCGTCGAAGTGAAGGAGCCAATGGAAACAACACCTTCTACCGACATGTTTGAACAATATCAGGATTCCCCAAAAACATCGACAAAGTGTAGTGAAACAGAGTCTGTCGAAAGACGGATAGCCTTATCGCAGGAGGAAAGGGACGAGGCTTTGGCTCGCTTACTGGAATGATATGTCTGAAGAGGAGTCGGAGCGATCATCCGATATATGCGAAGAGGAGTCCGAACAATCGTATGATAGGATGGTTCCTATGCATCATATTACATGGTATGATATGTGATCTCACGCTATATGTTCTGAATTATCTTCTGTTGATTTCCATCGTCTTTCGAATGTTAGGCACACAAGTTAGACAGCTGTTTCATGTTAGCAATTAGTATTGTAGCAGCACTTACCTTGAACAGCTATTTATGTTAGACGAGAACTGTTCATATCTTTCTCTTGTATTGTCCCCTCACAGGTTTCGACGAGGAAGAGGAAGACGAAGAGTATCAAGTCGGATATAGATGCTGCTTGTGTGACCTGGATCTTGCAATGCCACCACCAGGAGATGAATTGAATTATCTTGACCTCCCAGTCGTCTTCATCCTACCATGCGGTCATGCCTTTCATCGCGACTGCTTGGAGATCGGAGAATGTGATGGACGAGGTGGAGAACCTCCGTGCATTTTTTGTATAGGCTGTTTGGACATATGAATCCAGTTGGACACCTCTAGTGCTGTATCTACAATTTACACCTATAACACGATATGGGTATGGTAAATTTTAACGCTGTAGATGTCTCATTCCATCTAGAATTTTGTTTCCAGATTCCAAAATCTTGCAACAAGTTTCGGACTCATTTATGCGAACATGGACTCAAAATGATACAAAAAAGTAATCCTCCTCGGCTCCGACTGAGGCGAACAAATTTAACGGCACACTGCTGGAACTAATACTAAGAAAAATACTAAACCAAATAGTCGTACTCTTACAAGTTGCCCATATGCATCATGCATAAATCTCATACAAGGAACAGTAGCAGAATCTAAAAATGTGTTCAGAGACAACCATACTAGTTATGACCAAGAGAAAGAAAAATTACAACTGCTAGAGCTCGGATCTTCCTACAGTAGAAAGGCTACTCAGTACTACAGCCAACAACCCCGAAAGCTGCCAATGAGAGGGCCAATGAATTACTTCGGATTTCTCAGGACAATGATAACCGAGTCTCCACGTAGGAACATTTTGCTGATGAACCTATCCTTGTTAACCGGCAGCGCCTTCTTCTTCCCTTTACCAGTCTTTGGCACCTGAAATCCAAAAACATTCGAATTAAATATATGATTCACACAGCAAAACACATCCTAAATAGATCCAAATCAAGCAGGTTAGAACATTCAGCAGAACATGTCAGATTCAAATTCTAGTAGAAGTAACAACTTCTTGATTGAGCTTGTCTAGTTACCGCTGCATCACATGCGTTCACTTTTAAGCATGAGTTCTAAGAGCTAGTCCGTAGCACAAACACCGGATTTAGACAACAAATGGTAGCAACTGCAAGGCCCATGTAGGCAAAAATAAAGGGACTATCAAGTAAACCAACCTCAGTCCACATCTCCCTGACATTCTCAAGGACCATGTTACAGTGGCGATCAAATGCTCTTACACGTCCCAAGAGCTTTTTGTTGTTTCGGCAATTGATTAGCACCTGAATTACAAAAAGACAATAGTCATATGCATACAGAGGGACTGTAATCGTCCCTTATGCAAAGGTCCCATGTACATGCAGCATGTTGAAAGACAATTACAAACAACGAGCTTGAGTTCAACTGCATACATACATGGCTATTCAAATTATGTCTGCTAGTACCTGTGTGTTGTTTTTAACACTCATCATGAGCACAGAAAGGGGTCCTGTATTGAACTCTTCCTCCTCATTCTTTCCCTGTCAAACGAACTTCATTTAGTATTACTATAAATCACCAAATACAATAACACACTATGTAGTAACAGCTTAAGCAAATTATAGATTTTCTTTATATCAGCTTTCTGGTTCAATAACGACTCACCTTATTTAACCACATTAAAACTGACAAGAATTTAATTGAACAATGGGAACAAGTCAAAACCATTCTTGATCTGAGATATTGATAGGGAAAAATCACCCACATAAACTAGTCAGTTCAAGCAACGCCCGGATAAGCTAGAAAATACATTGGCAAAGATGAGAGGGCTCGACTGACACTAATTAGCCCTCAAGAAAGCAACAGAGACAATTATATTTGATAATGCATGAATGCAAACACCAAACGAGTTTCCAGCAAATCTTGGTAGGAGAAAAGAAACACTTACAGGTGCATCTTCCTCCATTGGACGACTGATAATCCAAGTGACAAGCAGCAAAAACGGCAGGGAAAGAAGAATAAGGTTATTAGTTCCAAGAAAGTAATCATGGTAGTGTCATATACAAATCAACAGCACAATGAGAATGGATCTTCAGAATAGAGCAGACCTCAAATTCGAATATAGTATTACTGGTCAGCCAGCACTATATCACTAGAACTAGCAGAGAATAACCAACAACAATCGTAAATGACAGCATATGCATACATTGCAAACAAGTTCTAATAGGATTCCACAAAACAAACGATTGATATGTTGCGGTGCAGGTCAGGACTCAGGACAGTCCATCCTCAATCCTCATTCCACAATACTCCCTCCCTAGTTCCTAGTGACATCAATACCTCGCCCACACATATAATGAATAACTCGTCAATCTAAAATATTTCATGAACCGAAAAAACAGCTTTCACTTCTAAATCCAAGTTAAGAGATAAATACAGACCACTTCCCGTCAAACTCGAATTAGTCAATCACCCAAAAAAACAAACAAAATGCAAACAGCACTATGCACTACATACAACAAATAGATCTAAAACCCAAATCAGTAGTATATATCACCACAGCGAACAACTATGAACTCCTAAGCAAGAGACAGATCAAACTAATCCGGCCCGCATCCACAACAATCTACCGTGAACACACACTTCCACACGAACCACAACATAACACTCCATTTTTCATAATTCAACCACAAAATCAAATTCCCAAAACCCTAAACCCCAACTCTCAAAAACATACCTCATCCTCACCCACAAAGTTCCACTTCTTCACCCTTCCCTGCCAACGAATCCCCTGCAATCAAACCCCAAACATGAAAACACAATCCCAAACCAAAAATTCAATCCCCGTTCTCTAGGGTTTAACGCTAGGGTTTTTGCGGCAGTCACTTTGCTAATTGCTACAGCGACAAAGGCGATGTAGGAAGAGAGAGGTGAGATGGGAGGAAACGGTGGAGAGTTACCTGAGATGAACGGCGGCGACGGCGGCGGCGGGACGATGGAATAGGTAGATGTGTGGAGTGTAAGACTGATCGACGGTGGCCGTCACCATATAAAAGGGTTACAAAATTAAAATTAGTTATTGCTATCGAAATACTACAAAATTAATTAAAATTTTTTCTTATTTGAAATGTTTTTTCCATACAATATTATTAAAATATTTTTATTATGATAATAAGATTTATTGTTATACCAGATGAAAAAGGAGTTAATAAAATATATTATAATAAAGCAGATAGATTAGATATTTTTTATGTTAAAATGTTACCAAATGTATATTATTCATTCTCACTTTTGATAATAATGAGAACGATCGATACTTTCATAATAACGAGTTTATTTCCTCACAAATGAGATTTCGAGACCCATCGTTTTTTTTTTTTGTTTTTTTTATTTCCCTTTCCGAAACACTCAAGACAATTTCAAAGATAAAACCAAAAATACCTATCAAACTTACATGCATAAATTCTAAAATTGGTTCAAAATATTTCGACTAAATTGGGGCAGAGAGAGAACTATTCTCTATCCCAAAAATATTTTGAAGGTAGGTAATTATCGACATAAAATTTGACTCATAATAATTTTTCGTGAAATATTAAAAGTAGTTAAATTTATGTATGTTAATTCTAAAACAGTGACGTAATTATGTTGCGTGTTAAATAGTAATAAATAAAAAAATCAGGCATTTTATTTATTTAGAGATTGTTTGTTGTTGCTATTCAAATTAAGTATCAGAAATAGAAAACCAGTAGCGAAATTATAGCGCCCCGAGTTTTTCGATTTTTTTTTAGAAAACCCACGTAGCATTATTGCTAACAGGGTCCTACAAATCCTAGCCAGGCAAAACAATTTAACCGGGAGTATCATACTAAGTCCACAAGTTTACTTAAATATTATATAGATATACGGCGGAATCTTAAAATACTGTCTCAAACATATTTATTACAAACATGATTATAACTTAATCGATATCCATCTTCATTTCTTGCACCTGAAAAGAAGAAAAAATAAAGAAACAAAAAGAACGCAACGCCGTGAGCTATACGAGCTCAGTAACGTACCGATCTCCTTCTCAGGGGAAGCACAAAAAGAGAAGAAGAGAAAACAATATGTCCTCAGAATAATAGTCAATTTTATTTAACGCTAGGGTTTAACGCTAGGGTTTTTGCGACAGTCACTTTGCTAATTGCTACAGCGACAAAGGCGATGTAGGAAGAGAGAGGTGAGATGGTAGGAAACGGTGGAGAGTTACCTGAGATGAACGGCGGCAACAGCAACAGCAACAACGACGACGGAGGAAGACGACAGCGGGACGATGGTATAGGTAGATGTGTGGAGTGTAAGACTGATCGACGGTGGCCGTCACCATATAAAAGGGTTACTATCGAAATACTACAAAATTAATTAAACTTTTTTCTTATTTGAAATGTTTTTTCCATACAATATTATTAAAATATTTTTATCTTATATTAATATAAAAAATATTTTTATTTTGATAATAAGATTTATTGTTATAGCAGATGAAAAAGGAGTTAATAAAATATATTATAATAAAGCAGATAGATTAGATATTTTTATGTTAAAATGTTACCAAATGTATATTATTCATTCCCACTTTTGATAATAATGAAAATGATCGACACTTTCATAATAACGAGTTTAATTCCTCACAAATGAGATTTCGAGACCCATCGTTTTTTTTTTATTTTTTCCTTTTCATTTCCCTTTCCGAAACATTCAGACAATTATAAAGATAAAACCAAAAGTACCTATTAAACTTGCATGCATAAATTCTAAAATTGGGTCAAAATATTTCGACTAAATTGGGACAGAGAGAGAACTATTCTTTGTCCCAAAAATATTTTGAAGGTAGGTAATTATCGACATAAAATTTGACTCATAATAATTTTTCGTGAAATATTAAAAGTAGTTAAATTTATGTATGTTAATTCTAAAACAGTGACGTAATTGTGTTGCGTGCTAAATAGTAATAAATAAAAAAATCAGACGTTTTATTTATTTAGAGACTGTTTGTTATTGCTATTCAAATTTGAAAAGTCAAAACCAATATCAGAAATAGAAAACCAGTAGCGAAATCAAAATCATGGTATAAAATAAAATGATTTTCTATAAAAGAATATTGAATATTGTACTCATATCACAAAAACAGAAATCCAATTTTTTTGGTTTTTGATTTCAACCTCTGTTTCATCCATTTAAAGAATAAAATCAGAAAACAGAAAATGGAATTGATGTCAAACAGTTTTGTTTCATCATTCAATGAAACGAAATCAAAAAACATGAAACAAAAATAATATCAAACATGCCTTATAAAGAAAGAAGTATTATTATCAAATCTTAAATTACGGTGCGAGGTTGAAGTAAGTGGTTACAATTAAAATGTATTAATTCAATTTTTTTATGTTTATCAGGTTTGTTTAAATTTTAGTCGTTATATCTATTGTATGCCAAATGTTTTAATCCCTAACATACACAAGTCCTGAAGCCATGGAGTATATGAATATCTATATATATATATATATATTTACTATCCGGGTTCAGTTTATACATGCGGGTTTATTCCTCATATTATGGTGTCCTTTGATTAATGAACTAAATTAGTTACGATTTTTACTAATTATGATTAACCTATCTCCCACCATCGAACGGTAGTCATAATTAAATCGGTTCAATAAATGCATATTTGGAAAAAACAAAACACCCAACACTAATAAACTTGGTATGCCGGCCAAGAAACAACGGTAAGAAATTTACATTCCGCAATGTCAATTTACACTATACTTGTTAACTTTAAATATGTGTTGTTAGTTAGATTAATTTAAAAAGGATATTTCAATTTAATATAACAAGAACTATCAATTATTTTCATACTCTAAATTATTGAGTTCGGATTAGGCAAAACCACAATATCAAGAAAACGTACACCCAATACGTTTAACTAATCATCAAATCAATGAATGTTTCAAACACTAAAAATCATACTACAAAGCCTAAACTTACCTATAACTTGCAAGTATGTGATACCATTAGCCCATACAAACTCTCGTCACCCAAACAAACAAGGCAAAGAAAGCAACAAACAAACTCAAAAAGGGTTTCCACTTCCCAATCCAAAAGCATAAAAAGCCAAACAGAACCCATTTTCAACCAATAATAAACAAGATTCCAATACCCAATCAATACTATACAATCACCCAATCTCCATTTCAGACCAATAATCAAGACTTTGAGCAAAACCCGTCAAAATATGATGGGTGATTCAAAATGGGTTCTCTTTGTTTTTCAAGTTCTCATATTGGTTTCATCAAAGTTCAGATTTTGTTGTGCTAGTAATGACCCAGTTGCCCAGCAAGAGTTGGACAGGATTGAGTATCTTCCAGGGCAGAATTTTGATGTTGGGTTCTCACAGTTTTCTGGGTATGTGACTGTTGATGAGAGTCATGGGAGGGCGCTGTTTTATTGGCTGATTGAGTCTGATGAGGATTCTGATTCAAAGCCCCTTGTTCTTTGGCTCAACGGAGGTGAATCAGTTGTGCCCCCTTTTGCTCCCCCTCTTGTTCAGTTTCCTTGTTGATTCTGAGTTCTTGTTGATGGGTTTTGAGGGGTTTGTTCGAGGCTAGTAGGAAACTCTCTCTTGTTCTACAAGGATTACTCCATATGTCTCACCCTTTTAAACTGGGAAAACGGTATTTAACCCAATATTGAGGTGTGACAGATGAATCCATAAAGTTTTAAGAATAAACATTTTATCCCTCTATCCTCAAAAGAAATCGTGTTATTTGACACGAAATCACATTAAAATATTTTCATAGGAGGATCAACTCCATATTCTTCTCTAGGTTTAAAAGAAATTGAGTTATTTTGGCATGAACTCAATTTACAGGAGTTGATAAGAGGGTCATCCACATATTTTTAAAATTTAGAGATGTTAGGTGTCATTGTCTAATAGTTCATGGGCTTGCTCTTTTCCTTTTCAAACCTTATCTATGACAAGCTTATCTGGGTTGTTATTATTGTTGTGGTTTTTAGGGATAGGTTAAGGAGATGTTGTATTGGGTAAGAGTTGTGAATGCTTGACTGTGGGTTAGATTGTTTTTGCATATTCATGGCTGCTGGGTTCAGCAAATATTGTTTGAGTTTCATTTGACTTGTTTCGTCATGGTTCCTAATTTCAATGCTTTGCCTCGATAGACCTTTTCTATCTAAGGGACATCATTGAGGCTTGATGAGTTTGTTTCTTGTTATTGTTGCTCTGTTTGCGGTGAAAATGGTGTTAGGGCTCAGCTTATAGTCTGTTGAAAATGATGTTTTGGTTTAATTCTGTTGCATCGTGATGTTTAAGTTCAGCCTGGATGAATCTGTTTATTGTTATCGGTTTTTTTTCCCTCTCGAACCACAAAATCTGCTGTAAGCTAAACGAAAATGATGGTGCTTTTTGTATTGGCTGTTTAAAGGGAAAACTATGGCACGTCTGTTGTTGTGAACTTACAGTATATGAACATTTTTTTTTAAATATGACATCAAGAACTCATGTCAAAAAAATTCTTGTGGAGTATGCTCGTGCAGGAGTATTGGTTTCTTTCTAGCAGCAGTAACCATCTACTTCATTGCAGAATTGTTTATGTTTCATTGTCAATTGAAGTAAATGCTGATTTTTTATATTCCTTGATCGTTGTTGCAGGACCTGGATGTTCCTCAATTGGATATGGTGAGGCTGAAGAAATTGGTCCCTTCCATATAGAGAAGGATGGGAAAACTCTTTATTTGAACGAGCACGCTTGGAATAAAGGTATTGTCCTGTTAAAATAATTTCTTACAAATTCGATACTGTCTTCAAGACAAAACCGGCAAACATGTATTCTTCGTGCTGCAAACAGGCATTTTCAAGTGCCCTCACATGTTTGCTGTTTTGCTTCTCTGAATAACGTGACATGCTGGTATCTAATATCTTAGTTGTTTCCAGTGGCAAACATTCTGTTCCTTGACTCTCCAGTGGGAGTTGGCTTTTCGTACACGAACACTTCCTCTGACTTGACGTCCAACGGAGATGAAAGAACTGGTATGTTTTTATATCAAATATTTGCTCCCCGTCATTTTATTCCTTGGACCAAGTCCTCTTGGCAATATAGATTTGGATGTTTATCTTTATGAGAGCTGCATCTATCCTTGCTGTCTGCAGCTAAAGACTCCCTGGAGTTTCTGTTGAAGTGGTTCGAGCGCTTTCCACAGTACAAAGGAAGAGACTTCTACATATCAGGAGAGAGTTATGGAGGTACTTATTATTCTCTCTTCTTAGTCCTGACATTTTTTCCCCTATGCTGCCAACTGAAAACCAATTGTTAGCTCAACCAAGGTGCATAGAATCAGTTGTCTGCATAAATTCTTTCCTCGGATACCATACTTGTAGAGTGTAGGCAAGATGCAAGCAAAGTCAGAAAACTGGGTGATTATAAATTTATAAGCAGTCTGTATTGGCTGTTGACTAATGAACTAGATCTTTCTCCAATGCGAAACATGAGCTCCATACCTTATGTTTTGGATGCTCAAACTTAGTCTTTTTCTCTTTCAGGTCACTACGTTCCACAGCTCAGTCAAGCAGTAGTGAGGCACAACTCAGCTACTGGCGACGAAACCATTAATCTGAAGGGATACATGGTTTGTTTGCTCTTTCATTCTTTAGTGAATCAAATTTCTCAATAACCAATAGAAGGAAAAAATACTCATTGCTATTTCTAGGAAGGCTGAAAGGGAGACAAATTTTATGACGCAGGTTGGAAATGCTCTAACAGATGACTACCACGACCATCTTGGTTTATTCCAGTTCCTGTGGTCGGCTGGTTTGATCTCTGATAAAACTTATACTGAGCTGAACGAGTACTGTGACTACGAGTCATTTATACACCCATCGTCCCAGTGTGACAAGATACTTGATATTGCTGAGAATGAATTTGGAAACATAGATCCCTACAGCATCTACACTCCGCCATGCACTGCTAATTTCTCTAGTTCAAGCAAGCTGATGAGAAAGATGGTGAGTCATAACCCTGTTTATACAATCATTTTTTGTTCGTGTCGCTATAATACGTTGTCACATCTTTATTTATCATATTTCTAGTAGACTCCGCCAATGGGACTGTAAAATTCTGGATAACATTGAACTTTACCCATCATTCTAAAATCAAATACTGATAATTGAAGTTTTTGGGAGTTCATTCATGTAAAGATTTAGAATCCATCTAGATGATTATATTGATGATTGGTGTTGTACGTGAGTGTCAGATGGTTGGTCACCTCAGCAGAGCATATGATCCATGCACAGAGGAGCATTCAGTAGCGTACTTCAACCATCATGAGGTTCAGGCAGCACTCCATGTCAAGCCTGCATTTGCTCCTGCGAAATGGCAAACGTGCAAGTGAGTACTCCATGATTTCCTTCATGTTCCTTTTTTAAAAAAAAAAAAAACAAAACATGCGAGTCTATTGAAGTGATACATCTGAATAGAAGTCTTCTCAACACCGCAAACTTTACAGTGATATAGTGAATACCCATTGGTTAGACTCGCCAAGATCGGTTCTGGACATATACCGTGAGCTCATACCTAAAGGAATTCGAATTTGGATGTTCAGGTTAGTATCATCATGGCTTTCCATTAACCATGTCTATTATGCCTTGTCAATCTGCACCTCCAAGCGTCCCTCTCAATGATGGTGATTATTGTGTTGCCCAGAAATGCCTCATTTTGCTTAATTTTTGTGTTCTCACATCACACTATATTACTATATATCCACTATTCTTCTATTTTCCACAGTGGCGATACAGATGCTGTAATTCCAGTTACGTCTACAAGACGCACCATAGATGCACTCAACCTTACAACTACTAAACCTTGGACAGCTTGGTATGACGAGGGACAGGTACATTTGCCATCACATTCACACGTGATTCAAGCTTAGATCCTGGTTTCTTATAATATTATTGGTTTTTGACAAGAACAATGTTGATCAAACTCCGCAACTGATCATTATTCACCATGGATCAGGTTGGAGGATGGACCCAAGAGTATGATGGTCTTACATTCGTGGCGGTGAGGGGGGCAGGCCATGAAGTTCCTCTTCATCGACCAAAACTCGCTTTGACACTCATCAAATCATTCCTAGCCGGAGCTTCCATGCCAACTCTCGAATTAATCAGTGATTCTTGAAACTATCAACAACAGCATATGAAGTAGCTTTCCACTTTGCTTGACATAACTTGTCAGAGAATACTTTGTCCGATTTCTGAACAGGATCAGCTACTCTGCTGAAATAACTAGTTTTAGCTTTGTTGTTCTATCATCGATGTAATATGTTCACATTCTAATACAATGTGCCTTTGATGTATATACCATCGCCTGAGGCTCAAGGTATATTGATCTGTACAATGAATATTTGAAAAATAGTTGTCCTGAGGGTCGTAACGAGTTTAGTCTGTAAACAAGATCCAGTGTTACAAGATACTCAACCCTTCGAGAAAGATGAAAGAATAGGCAAAAGTCATACTTTTGCTGGTTAAGGGAATGAAAATGACAGACAGTTTTATCCGCTAGAATTCCAGAGTTGATTCTTCGTGTAGGAAGGTGAAAACTGGAACAGATCCATTAACGAAATGTATAAGGATTTCGATAACAATTAAGATCTCCGAATGGAGCCCTCTCCAGTACATGTATGTGTATGCCGATACAAGAGCCAAAAGCCAAGTAATTAGACACAGGGTTACAGGACAAAATCATAGGGTTATAATGCATCCAGCAGTACATGAGAGCTGGCCGCGTGAAAGGAATGAGACGATGGCAACTCGCCTCAGATTCCTCATCAAACATCAAATAAGTTCGAAGTCAGATGGAGAGATGTATCAGAGCTACACCATGGTTTTCACATGGAAATGGGCAGATTGGTCCATTGTCCAATAACTTAAATCCAGAGGCTCCCAAAAGCTTCCTCGAGTGCCCTCTTCCGGCTAAATTCTGGGTTCCACCCTCCTGCACGCCCGCCATTCTCTGCCCGTCTTCTCATCATTTCTTCATCATCAAGCTGAATCCTAGTACCACCTCCAATAGGTAAAGGTTGGGGACCCATGCCTAGCGGCCGTGGCTGGAAAGCAGATCCAGCGACTGCCGGTGCATATTGCCCCTGCGACGCAGTGGAAACCCCAGTTTCTGAATTCTGAATAGCAGCCTGTGGCAATCGAAAAGTCAAGCGGGATTCTCTAAATCAGCATGCCAAGTTGCTATGCAATATTTTTACTTCATTGAAATCATCATATAGTAAAAGTGAGATACAGCATGTTGCCAAAGGCAGCTTAAGTAAAACATCTGGATCAGAGATATCGGGACAATCCAGTACCAGAAGCAGGGTTCACAACTCAGTCAATACCCGAAGTTTTCAAGCCAATAGCAATTTCCCATAACACACATGTCCTGGACTGCTACTCTGTTCAAGGCTAGGTTACCCCAAGGCATAAAATGCTGTTTGTTGGAGGTTTCAACATTCAAAAAGTCAGCCGTAAATTGCAACATGGTGCAAACTGAATATCTAGAGGTTTCAAATCACATGAGAATACTTCTGAATAAGGCTTTTAAAACTCTGTAGAGACATTCATGAACACTTACCATTTCAGTATCTTTCTGAGCGGGACGAGCTTTGCTTGCTGCAAGAGCGGCCGCTAACTCTTCAGCCTGTATTAAAAAAGGACACCTAACTCGTCAAAATTCCTTGTACAAATAATATGATCACCTAGCTCTTCTCTTGCAATATATCATAACAAGCCACTTCAAGGAAGAGCTAGAAAATCCGAAACCAAAATTATCTAACACTGATCTATTCAAACCTTGCGAGCTCTAGAGTTCATAATCTGGTCATAATTTTGCTTCTCATACTCTGCAATCTTCATCTCAAGCGCTGCAACGTTTTCTCCGTTGATCAAACTCCATACTAAAACAGAACACAACACAATCAGGCAAACAAAAAACTCAGTAAAATCCATATTCAAAGAGAACTTCCACAAATGTAACTTACTCATATCTTCCACTTCCTCCAAATAATCATTGTATTCTCTCAATGATGGAAAATCCTCAACCGTTTTATTAAATCTACATACAATCACACAAAACAACAACTGATAAACATACTCATTCTATCAATCCGTCAAAAACCCATAATCTCCAAACAATCTCATACACATCCCATTCAACAACCACCCAGGTAATCCCATCAATTGACGAGGTCTCAGGAGGGCGAAATACACGCAGTCTTACCTCTGTTGAAGCAACAAAGAGATTGTTTCCGACTCATACACATCCCATATAAACCCTAATTTTCGAAATTTCCTGGGAACTTCCCAATTCAAAATCCAACAAGTACCCAGAAAAATTCAACGAAAACCCATTTGAAACAAACAATAAATAAACGATTTTGATGGGGAGGGCGAGATGGGTTAGTTTTCATACATGCTGTTAATTCTCTTGCGAATTGCCATCTCTTTGGCGAAAGAGATGGTTCCAGAGGCGACCACCATCGCTGTACGGTCTGGAATTCGTCTTGAGAGAGCTGCAGCTGCAGGGTTATCTCATGGAGTATGGGTTCGACTGAGGTTCGAGAACTGGGGATTTTGCCGGGCACCACGCCTCTTGACAAAACCTTTAATCTAACTATATATATTGTATTAAAAAATATCAATTAAAAAAATTAAATCAATTAAATAAAATATAATCTAATATATATTTTAATCCATCAAAATTAAATAATATGTCGATTTCTCATCAAATCAATCATGGATCTGAATTCTATTAATATAATAAATATCAAAATTTAATCACCGTGATTCTACATAATTTTAAAAAAAATCATGTTTAAATTTAATAATAATGATTCTATTTATTTTATTTTATAAATTATTAATTCTTTTAACTTATCTAAACTAAATATAGATTTTAATATCTCAAATTTAACATAAAATATTTGAATGAAATAAAATTATATAAAATAAGCATATATAAAAAATCTTTCACAAACAAATAATTATAATTTTTTTTAACAATTATATATATAAAATCATCATTTAATATAATAAAACAATAACTTTTATCACTATGATAGAATTTATCAAAAAAAAAATTGATTATAGAATTACACAAAATCTTATCTACCAAGATAAGATTTTATTGATTCTTAAATACTAATGCATACGAGCGAGTATTATATTTTTTTTCATAAGTCGAGTTTTATACTATATTTTTTAATCTTTATCTTTAAATTCAATCTAATATTTGAGATTGAATATTAATATAAACAATACATGTAAATCGTAACACTTAAATCAATTTATCAAAAATATAAAATGAATAAAAAAAATATCATATTCAATACATAATAAATTTAATATTATTTATTCTATTATCTTTATCCCCCCATGCAACGCATAAATCAGTATTCTATTTTTTGTAGTATAGTGTTATAGTTGTGAAGTTTCTTGGCATAATATAAAATGACATTTTTGAGTTTTTCTAATTAATCATTTAATTATTCAAAACAAAGGAGAAAACTTATCAATGATCATGTGAAAATCATGTCTTATTTATGACACATAAATCTTTAGAACATGATTTTAGTAACGAATGCATGAAGGTGATTTACTTATAATGTTGACATGTGTGTGTTTTATACACAAACATAAAAATAATTTTTAAGATCTCTGGATGCGAACCATCACATTCGTATTATTATTTATTTTATCTAAGTTCAAACTTGAGGTTTACAATTATCTTTGTTGTTGTTAGGTCCATTGATTGACACCCCATTGAACCCACAAGTCCAACACTCCAGTTTCTTTTTTCTTTCTATTCCTCTTCACAAGCTGCAAAATCAACTGCTCCAAAATCGTTGGTTGAAATCACAGATCATCTCATAAACAACAGATATCAAACCCATGGCTGGAATCACTGCATCCCTCTCCACGCCCGATGTGGGTAATCACACCATGTCCACTCTTCACTGAATCTTGAACTTCCCCTCCACAAACCCAAACATACACCCCCCAAAACCCCAATTCAATGGCCAAAATCCTTACTTTCCCATTTCAAATAGACAAAACCCATGAACCCAACAAGCTCAAAACCCTATCTTTCAACCCCTTTTCACCTTTCCCCTCAAACCCTAACCCCCAAACCCTATCTTTCTCCTTCATTGTATTTGCAGGTTTCAATCACAGGTACATCAAGCCATGTCATGGTCAAGATGAGGTTGGTACTGAAATTGTCAGAACAAAGTCCCCTGGAGGCGATTCGGGCGCCCGGGATGTGGCGGGGCAGCGAGGGGTGTGGAAGAGGGATAGGGAGAAGGGGAACAATAATGTGTTGGATGAAATGAGAAAGGAAATGGGTGATGATGGATTTGATGAATTGGGTGATGGAATGTATGGTGTGAGGCGGTTTTCGAGTGTCGAAAGTTGCAACATTGTGTTGAGGAGATTGGAGAAGGGGAAGGATACCGAGGCATTGAGGTTCTTTTTGTGGATGAGGAGGAATGGGAAGTTGAAGGGGAATGTGATGGGTTATTGTTTGGTTTTGCGGGTTTTGGGTAGGAGAGGCGATTGGGATGGCGCGGAGAAGCTTGTTCAGGAGATGAAGGTTGTATGGGATTGTGTTGTGGATCGGCGAGTTTTCAAGACTGTAATCTATGCTTGTTCGAAGAGGGGGAATGTTGAGGCAGGGGCTAGGTGGTTCAGGTTCATGTTGGAGAATGATATAGAGCCTGATGTCGCGACTATTGGTATGATTATGAGTTTGTATCAGAAGGGGTGGAATGTGAAGGAAGCTGAGTTCGCATTTTCTTTGATGAGGGAATTGAATTTGGAGTGTTTATCGGCTTACTCGTCCATGATCACGATATATACTCGTTTGGGTTTGCATAGTAAAGCGGAGGATGTCATTGGCTTGTTGAATCCGGCTGAGGTTAAGTTGAACTTGGAGAACTGGCTGGTTATGCTAAACTCATATTGCCAACAAGGCAAGCTTGAGCAAGCTGAATCGACATTGGTCTCGATGCAGGACGCGGGCTTTCCTCCAAACATTGTTGCTTACAACACAATGATCACTGGCTATGGGAGAGTATCCAACATGGATGCTGCAGAAGCGATGTTTCAGAGCCTAGAGCTTGTCGGGCTGAAGCCTGATGAAACAACATACAGGTCAATGATTGAAGGATATGCGCGAGCAGGCAACTCCAGTAAGGCAAAATGGTATTATGAGGAACTGAGGGCTTCAGGTTTCAAACCCAATTCTTCTAACTTGTTCTCCATGATAACCTTGCATGCTAAATTCGACGATGTAGTGGCTGTCATCGGGATCCTCGATGACATGATTAAAATGGGCTGCCAAGCTTCCTCCATCCTTAGTACCGTTTTACAAGCGTACGAGAAAGCTGGAAGGTTTGATAAGGTTCCCCTTGTCGTCAAAGGTTCTCTGTATGAGTACATCCTAGTTAGCCGAGCTGCATGCTCTGTGTTGGTCATGGCTTATGTGAAGCAAGGGCTTGTAGATGATGCCATGAAAGTCCTAGAAGAGAAACAATGGAAAGACCGACGTTACGAGGACAACTTATATCATTTATTGATCTGTTCATGCAAGGAGTTAGACCTGTTAGATAATGCTGTGAAAATTTTCGCCCATTTGCCTAGATATGATGATAACCCAAATTTACACATCGTGAGCACGATGATCGGTGTCTATAGTTCAATGAACCGGTTCTCGGATGCAGGAAACCTCTATCAGAAGGTGAAATTTTCTGGTGTCGAAATGGACCTTCTCGCCTTTAGTGTTGTCATCAGGATGTATGCAAAGGCTGGATCTTTGGATGAAGCTTGCTGGGTTTTTGATGCGATGGAGGATCAGAAAAATATTGTTCCAGATGTTTACTTGATTCGGGATATGCTTCGGATATATCAGAAATGCGACAAACAAGACAAGCTAGCGGAGTTGTACTACAAAATCTTGAACTGTGGAGTAACCTGGGATCAGGAAATGTATAATTGTGTCATAAACTGCTGCGCTCATGCGTTGCCCATTGATGAGCTTTCCCGGGTTTTCGACGAGATGATTCAACATGGGTTCACTCCAAACACCATCACCTATAATGTTATGCTTGATGTCTATGGGAAAGCCAAACAGTTCCACAAGGCTTGGAAAGTCCTCAACATGGCGAAGAAACAAGGGCTTGCTGACGCGATCTCTTATAGTACTCTTATAGCTGCATATGGCAAGAGCAAAGACTTGGAGGGGATGAGATCAACAGTGAAGAACATGCAGTTCAATGGGTTCTCTGTTTCCCTCGAGGCCTACAACTCCTTGTTGGATGCGTATGGGAAGGCAAAACAGATGGAGAACTTTAGAAATGTGTTGCAGAGAATGAAGGAATCAAATTGTTATTCTGATTCTTATACCTATAACATACTGATCAACATATATGGAGAGCAAGGATGGATCGAAGAGGTCACGGCTGTGCTGACAGAGCTGAAAGAGTACGGACCAGGACCAAATTTGTGCAGCTATAACACGTTGATAAAGGCTTATGGGATTGCAGGATTGGTAGAGGACGCAGTCTCCGTGATCAAAGAGATGTTAGATAACGGGATAAACCCCGATAAGATTACATATCTGAATCTGATCACTGCTTTGAAGAGGAATGACAGTATCTTTGAGGCTGTTAAATGGTCCTTATGGATGAAGCAGTTGGGTTTCAGCTGAATCATACTCATCTTATCTCAGTTCCGCTCCTGTTACATTCTTGTTCTGTACAATTTTACTGCTCTGATTTGTATCTAGTCACTTAACGTGCCCTATACCATAAAAAATAAAGGAGCCATTTTGAGCTTTGGTTCTTGTTATAGCATTTATATACTTCGATGACAATGGTCATTCCATGATTCAATCTACTGGTGTATTTTTATAGCTTTGGTCGGTATGTTTGCCTTGTGCCGTCCCTGACATATTCTTGGTTTATTTGGCGTATTTACCATTCTCACTATATATTAGCAGTGATCTTGCGGCTAAACTTCACGTTGTGAATTTCGATTTGCTTATCTTATAGTTTCTGAATATTTATTTCACTTGTTGGAGTTGCCACTGAACTCCTATTGTTGAAAAATACAGACCAGCGTCTAATTAACAATGTCCTGTAATGACTATAGAGAGCACACCAGCAAATAAATAACAAGGCACCATACATATATGACTTGGTCTTGGGCAATCTCAGGAAATAAGCAAGGACAGCAACTTGAAAAGGTTAGGCGAAATGGTGAAGTGACTTGTATAGCACTGAGATTTACTATATATTTACTGTCTTTATCTTAATAAGAAGTCTAATCCCCCATCTTTCCAATGTGCCACTCGGCGGCTGCCTACATGTCCGCTTGCCTTTGGCTGGCGCCGATCCTGAAGTTCCTTAAAACGGCAGTTAGGTACAGTTCAATCCAAGTTCCTCTTTTTTCTTGGGTTTTATACTTCTCTATCATTTGATGTATTCACACTGCACGTTTAAACTCTTATATAAACTCTGATGATTTCTCTTTCAAATTCATAAGCCGAAAAAAGCCTTTCATTTCTCTTCCCTTTTTGTCCCAGGAGTTCGATAATCCTATGCTTGATGGCTACATCTTCTGACTTTCTAAAGGTTCTCTCCATGTGTTTCGCCGCTTTTCTATCTGGAGCATTGGGCAATGATGATGATCATCCTTCGTTGCTTTCGTTCTTGTCAGGCATCGACTTAGACCAACAAGCTGCACTAGCGAGCTGGAACTTGTCCAACGTCGGTGTTTGTAACTGGACAGGAGTTGTCTGCAACAGGAATACACGACGTGTGATAGAGCTTGATCTCAGTGGTCTTCAGCTCAGTGGCAAAATCTCTCCAGCACTCGGAAACTTGTCGTCCTTGCAAGTTCTTGATCTATCGAGCAACTCGTTTGGTGGCCAGATTCCAGCTGAACTATGCCTTCTTTCTCAGCTTCAACAGCTTAGCCTGTCCTACAATCTTCTTGAAGGGAGCATCCCTGCTGAACTCGGTCGTCTCAATCGACTGATATATCTGAACTTTGGGAGCAATCTGCTAGTGGGTCAGATTCCTTCATCTATTTTCTGTAACGGGTCATCCTTGTTGGAATATGTCGACTTCTCTAACAACTCTCTCAGTGGCGAAATCCCTCTACAAGACCAGAGTCAGCTACCTGAGCTGAGGTTCCTTTTGCTGTGGTCAAATGAGCTCGTGGGTCCAGTCCCTTCTGCCCTTTCCTACTCTTCCAAGCTTCAATGGCTTGACTTGGGATCGAATAATCTAAACGGGCAACTTCCGTCTCAAATCATAAGCCGTTTGCTGTTGTTGGAGTTCCTCTATTTGTCCTACAACGCCTTTGTAAGCCATGATTGTAACACGAATCTCGAACCCTTCTTCTCTTCGTTGACTAATGCCTCGAACCTTCAAGTGCTAGAACTGTCAGGAAACAATCTAGGAGGAACATTGCCTCCTGTGCTCGGCAATCTGTCGGTTTATCTAGCACGAATCCATCTCGAAAACAATCTTATTTGAGGTGTGATTCCTTCTTCGATCTCGAAGCTGATCAACCTCACCTTGCTTAACTTGTCTAACAATCAGTTGAATGGATCCATTTCTGCATCAATATGCAAATTAGAGAAGCTAGAGAGGCTGTATCTGTCAAACAACTTATTCTCTGGTGAAATCCCGTTAGATATGGGCAATGTTTCCCATCTGGGTTTGTTAGACCTATCGACAAACAGGCTCGTCGGCTCAATCCCAGATAGTTTTGCTTATCTTCCTCAGCTGCGACAACTCTTGCTTTATGAAAACCAGCTTTCGGGTAGCATTCCTCCAGGCCTTGGAAACTGTGTCAACTTGGAGATTTTGGACCTTTCATACAATCAGATTACTGGAGAAGTTCCGAAAGAGGTAGCCAGGCTAAGCAGCCTAATATTATACTTGAATCTCTCTAGCAACAAGTTAAGTGGCTCTATACCGCTTGAGCTCAGCAAAATGGTCATGGTGCAAGCGGTCGATCTGTCGATGAATGATCTGAATGGCTTTGTGCCATCACAACTAGGTAGCTGCGTTGCACTGGAGTATTTGAACCTGTCTGGCAATCACTTGGAGGGAATCCTGCCTGTGGAAATCGGGCAGCTGCCTTCTCTTCAAGTCCTCGACGTGTCAATGAACCAGTTTACAGGACAAATTCCTGAATCTCTTCAAGCATCTTCAACTCTCAGGCAACTCAACCTCTCTTTCAACGACTTCTCTGGTTATCTGGCGAGTACAGGTGCATTTTCGAACATGTCCAGTGATTCTTTCCTAGGAAACTATGGCCTCTGTGGTGCTATCAAAGGCATGCATGGATGCGGAAAGTCTTTCCGCAGCTTGTTGCGTGCGATCCTTATACCATTGTTTCCTGCTCCAATCTTGTGCTTGCTTGGGTATTGGCTGAGGAACAGAAGCAAGAAAATAGATGATCTTGAAGACGAGGGAATGGAAGATCAAAGCCAAGAAAGAACAGAACCCAGTTATCCTAGAATCTCTCACAGAGAACTCATTGAAGCCACAGGCGGTTTTGACAGTTCAAGCCTCATTGGTTCCGGTCAATATGGACGAGTTTACAAGGGGATTCTTGGAGATTACACGAGGGTAGCAGTAAAAGTTCTGGACTCTAAAGCCACCAGAGATGTTTCCTTCAAGAGAGAGTGCCAAGTTCTGAAGAAGGCAAGGCACAGGAACTTGATAAGAGTCGTAAGTGTGTGCAGCGAGGCGGACTTCAAGGCCATTGTTTTTCCACTGATGTCGAACGGGAGCTTGGAGAGGTACCTTTACCCGTGCCATGGTCAAAGTGGTGATGGGTTGGATTTGGTGCAGTTGATAAGCATCTGCTCTGATGTCGCTGCAGGAATCGCCTATTTGCATCACCATGCTCCAGTTAGAATAGTCCACTGTGATCTGAAACCGAGCAACATTCTTCTTGATGATGACATGAGTGCTTTGGTGGCCGATTTTGGGATTTCAAGATTGAGTAATGGAAGAGAGAAGCACGACAACTCGACCACATTCAGCTCTGCTAATGGCTTCTTATGTGGCTCAGTTGGTTATATTCCTCCTGGTTTGCAACTCAACCCTTGCCTCATATCCTGCTATAGCTTCTGCTAATGCATCAGATTTCTGTAGTTTCATAAGTATTTTTCTGTATTGTCATGTGTTGAAGCGCTTAATTCTCCATCAGCCCATTGTATGATAAAGCATATGGACTATCTGTTGACAGAATATGGACTAGGGAAGGGTGCGTCGCCTGAAGGGGATGTTTACAGCTTCGGGATTCTTCTGCTGGAGATTGTATCAGGAAAGCGACCAACAGACGTACTATTCGACGAAGGTTCAGACTTGCACGAATGGGCTAACAATCTGTACCCCGACAAACTTGATCAGATCATCGGACAATCACTGCTAAGCTGCGCCAGACATGGCAAAACATTAACCACTGATCAGATGTGCCATGATGCCATCCTGGAACTGATCGAGATCGGCCTGATGTGCTCAAGGCACTCTCCTTCAACTCGACCGAGCATGCTTGATGTGGCGCACGAAATTTGCAGGCTCAAGAAGTTCATTTCGGATTTGTCAGTGGTTATAGAAGTTGGTGACACGCAAGCTTTAGATTCTCATGTACTTACAACATAGGAACATCTTCCAGCTTCAATACGAAAGCTGTAATATGCGTGTTCATATATCAGTCTTGCTTACGGCGACATCCTTTGAATCATACCAGTACTGTGTATTCAGGATATCTGACCAGAAAATGTTGAAAGTACCACGCAATTGGACAGACCGTCGTTATGAATGTTGATTGAGATCTGATCAAGTCATGTTCTATGTTAATGTGTCGCCTCCAGTAATGCTTTACATGGTAGATCCAGTTCATTATGTTGAACAGTCGAGTAGAATTTCGATAAGTGATATACGATCCTCCTAGTTAATCATATGATGAGGGAGGCCTCGAGAAACACTCTTTTTATAACCCAATGTGATTTTATGGGTTAATTAGACAACATTAATTTTCTTAAATGACTAAGTTTAAGGACTTGAGATGTATCATAGCCAAAAAAACCGACAATATATTGACATCTCAGCAAATCCAAGAAGAACTGTCACTGTCTTCTATTCCGGAGAATTGGGGCTGAAAAACACCAAGGTTGATGATTGCATCAGAATCTCCACAAAATCTCGAACCCTAATCGATCGGCAAATCTCTTCAAGAAGCAGTTGAAGGCGTTTCAACACAACATTGAGAGATTCGATTGTTATTTGTACTGATGGACAAAAAAGGTCCTCTTTTGATTTGATTGGTTTGCTGCAATTCAGATTCAGTGCTTCTCACATCCCACGATTTGATTGTGATCGTATCACAAATTTGATGAGATGACACACTATCCAACTTATGCCGACACGGGACACACATAGTTATTTTTTATTAGCAGTACACAAACTCGATCCAGATGCTGGAAAATAAAATCGATAGCATCATAACATTCGTGTTGTGCAAATTTTTTTGCAGGAGTGTGAATTCTAGAGAAAAATCAATGATATCGATTCAGATATCAAATTACGAAATCATATTGTAAAAAAGTTAAATAAAATTAGTTCATTAATAAATCGTTATCCCTAAAAATAAGATCTGCTTTCATTCACATCCGTACTTGACAAGAATAGATATGATATGTTTTTTTTTTTTCTTTAAATGATTATTGTATTAACAAAAGGAAATCGAACTAGGAAACGTGGCATACGTTGTTCAGAATCCACAAGGTTATGGTGAAGGGCATGGTTAGATTTTCGTTTCCTATGAACCGTGAAGAGAGGACTAGTGCATTGAAGCTGGTAATGTGAGCAACAGGCAACAAGAACAAAAAGAAGAAAGGACAGTGTTGAGGTAACCAAGACAAAGGAGGACAACTTTGCTCTTTCCCAACACCATGGCATTCCCATGAAGGTGATCAATTCCACCATTTTTTTTCTTGTAAAGAAAGATTTAATATTGAAATCTAATTGCACCCAATAACATTATAATGAGAGTTTTACTTTTGTCGTCGTTGTTGGCAATGGACATGAGTCTCGAACAATCTTAACATAATGATAATTTGTATGTTTCATACATTTTAATCTGATGAAACACTTAATATCCGCTCACCAATTGTGTCACCACATTGATAGGTTCTTTTTCTTTTTTTTTTTATGCGGCAGCAACCATTTTCCATTTTCTTGATGGTATGGCTTTTCATTTTTCTTCTCTCAAACTTCCTCTCACTATCCTCTCCTTTCCCTGTGTGATTTACCAACCCTAATGCTTCTGGGTCTGTGATGACACACCCCATTGCCTGATCTGTTTTCATTTGGATACTTTTCATAGAACTTTTTTTTGAAAGTTACTTTTCATAGAATTGTTAGAACCCATTTGGTGTAATCTTTAAACTGATGTTCAATCAGATCTGGGTAGTCTCTGTGTGCAAGTACCCTTTGTTTCCCATTTTTCCAAGTTTTGATCCTTTTCACTTTTGCCCACTTTTTGTTGATGATTACATCTGTTTCCTATCTGTAGAATCATGCTTTTTGGTTCACAGAGAAGAAAAAGATCAATCTTTTAAGCCATTGGAGGTGATGAATTTGTAGCAGATGATTGCCTGCAAATTGTATTGTTCTTGTAAAGATTCCACCGATGCATTGTGATCTGGGTAGGGTGAATGGATGCTTGTGAGGCAGAGAAATCATTATTGTTGAGGAGGAGAGCTTCAGTTTTGGATACTCGTAGAGGAACCTTGGTTCAATCAGAGAAGAAAGATGGAGTTGCCACACGTAGGTCTCAGGCAAGAGAGGTCACTTCAAGGTACAGATCACCTAGTCCGGCGCCAATGCCTTCGGTTTCTAGACGAAGTGAATCGCCACGAGCCCCCAGGATACAGAATTCGTCGCCCCAATTGGCTCCGAGGAGAGCTCAATCTGTGGAGAGGAAGCGCCCCTCTACGCCGCCATCACCATTTCGGCCCTCCACTCCAGTTAAGGATACATCAGCTGAGGTGCAGGTCACAAACAGAAAGATGATTGGCAGCAGGTTGCCTGAATCTCTATGGCCTTCCACTATGCGTAGTCTGAGTGTTTCGTTTCAGTCTGATACTATCTCGATTCCGGTTATTAAGAAAGAAAAACCAGTTAGTCATGCTGTCTCGGATCGTGCCTTGAAAGCTTCCTCAAATGCAGCTCATTGGCAGGGTGAAAGTCCTGCAGCCCCAAGAAAGGCTACTCCAGAGAGGAGGAGGAGTCCCTTGAAGGGGAAAAATTCATCTGATCAGGTGGAGAACTCTAGACCTGGTGTGCTGCAGTCTAGAACTGGTGTGCTGCAATCCCGGATGGTTGATCAGCATCGATGGCCGAGTAGAGCCAGCGGGAATGTAACTTCTAGTATTTTCTCTAGGAGTGTGGATCTTGGTGATAGGTCTAGTAAATTCTCAAATTATTCGGTTTCAAGTACTGGGAAATTCTCTTTAAGGAGACTGTCTGCTGAAGGTATTCCAAGACCTTTACAAAAGTCTACTAGTGATGCTGAGTGCCAATCTCTAAATTTGGATGAAATTGGCAAAATGAAGTTTGATATGAAGTCACAAGAAGAGGATGCTTTACTTGACATATCTGCACTGCGTCGGCTCAGCTCTAGTTCTTCGAACTCTTCAGAAAAATCAACACCACCAGCTCCTAAGGCCCAATCTCGGTCATTACCTGGATCTCGTCTTCCATTGCCAAGCAGGACACCAACTTCTCGAGGTATGGCCAGTCCTTTGAGGACGAGGCCTTCCACCCCAACACCTTCTAGGTGCACGAGTCCTTCACCCATAAGGCCATCTAGTCCAACCAGGCAACCCAACCACACATCTGTTCTAAGTTTTATAGCTGACATCAAAAGGGGGAAAAAGGGTACAAACCAATTGGAAGACGTTCATCAGCTCCGGTTATTGTACAGCAGATACTTGCAATGGCATTTTGCTAATGCCCGTGCAGATGATGCCCTATTTATTCAGAAAGTCACCGCAGAGGTAGGAAGGATGCACCCTCTCTTTCATGTTATGCTCTCAAAGAATTATTGGGGTGGGTTATTATATGGCTGTATTATTTGAGTTCTCCCATTTGTTCCGCGATATTATGTGTGATAAACACATACTGAATAGATTTTATGCTCCGCCAAACATTTCATCTCCTCTATTGTACTGTAGTAGCTTCATTTTACTTAATCTATTCAAGTTATTCTTAAGTTAGACCCTCAAATATTCTTTTCAGAACATCTGACACGTTTGATTTGTTTAAATTCTTTTCAGTATACTGTATTATTTACACTAGCATATATTCGTGCATCGATTTGGAACCACCTTGATCATTTTATTTTCTGGTTTTGATTTCCAGAGAACACTTCACAATGTCTGGAGAACAACCCTGTCACTGTGGAATTCCTTGATCATGAAACGGATTACCCTGCAGCAGCTGAAGCTAGAATTGAAGCTTAGCTTGGTTTTGAATCAACAAGTATGTTCCTTTTTGAATATCATTGAGCATCTTCGCGTTTTAAAACAACATGTTTACAGTTTTGCACGTGTTCAACTTAGCTTGTGAGCCAATAAAAAAAAACTAACTAATATCTGCTCCAGTAAAGACAAGAGAGTAAATTTGGTCACTAATTTGGCAATGTTCATGCATCAAATATGCGCCTTTTTACTTTCCACTTTGATCAGTTCAATACTTAGGTTGACTTGAGGATTGGCATGCAATTCTTGACCACTTTAAGCAAACAAGGGACATTCAAGATAAACCTATGTAGCAAAAATACTGGAATATATGCCTACTGAAGAGCAAAAAGTAAAATATTTCTAAAGACAGAGGTAATCTCTTGTGTAGCGTCTGTATTCTTCTAGACATGTTTGAGTTGGTATAAGCACCTGCTTATACCCACACTTTTCGTGCGAGGAAAATAGTATGGCTGAATATAGAAGGATAATTTACCTATATGGAAAATCAGAGTCAGGGTAACCATGTTTAGGTTAGTTGTAGTTACATTTATTCGATGCATAATTTAATGATGAGTTGAATAATCTTGTGTAGATTCCCGTTGATAGATTGTGGTCAGTCCAAGTTACTCTATTTGTTGCGGCAATTTTTCTTGGACTTTGGATGATGATCTTTTCAAGGTCATATTTCAGCTGACATACCTCGAGGATTGGGCACAGCTTGAAGGAGATCATTCTACATCTCTAGGCGGGGTGATCAAGGATCTAGAGGCAAGTACCCTCAGGGTTTCAATAACAGGAGGTGCAAAGGTATGAAGTCGCCGCAAGCTTTAGAATACATCACTTAGCTATAAGAAGCCAGTAATGTTAAGAAATTTCACTTTTCTCTTCCTCTATTCTGTGACTACAGACAGATATGGAATCCCTGAAGGCTGCTATATGTTGTGCTGCCGATACGATGCAGTTGATGGGATCTTCCATCTCTACTGTGCTAGACAGGGTGAGATTCGGGCCACTTCTGATTCTTGCTACCTGTGTTCTACTGTTCCTATTGTGGTGATATGGGAAGTGACCTTCTCTGATATCCTGATTAACATGATGTTTAGGTGGAAGGCATTTCCTATTTGGTTACAGAACTTGCTAAAAAAACAGCATATGAGAGGGCCATGCTTGGTGATTCCGTGTCTTTGTTGGCTTCAGTAGCAGCAATGCAGGTTAGCGAGGGAAAGTTGTTTCTAGTTACAGAAGCTGGCAGTTGTTTGAGCAGATTATCCAGTTTTTCACTTCTCTTTCTCCCTGATATTTGTGCTCCTTGTCACACTTTGACTTTGTTGCCACCATGATTTTCTCCTAAATAACACCCTGTCTCTCCTCGAGAATCCTCAAAATCCAAACTCTCCCTCTGTTTAGTTGTTGCATGTGTTGCACTCTGATTTTTGGATTGGTCTTATATGGAAAAGATGAAAGGGCCTTATTTGGCCCATAGGTGCCTGTGCCGTTGCTGGCACAATTTATCTGTGTAGATGACAATGTTGATAGACTAGCGTGCTGATTTTTTTTTCAGTATGCAACTGTCCACGAGATTGAACTAGAGCTATATTAGCTTCTGTTATTCATGGACAAATAAAGTAACTCATTCTGCTACTGGTTAGCCTTCTTCCATTAAGAGATTATGCCCTCTTATCTCCTTTGCTGAATACAAGTTCATCACGTTGGCTGCACCAAGGGTAATGTGTGCCTGCACTGAGTACACAATTGGATACTAAGTTGAGAGCATTCCTAAATGAAGAAAAAGAAACACTATTTGATTTCACAAGCAAATATTGTGTGCCGTTGGCTTGTCGCAATTATTTTGTTTGTGACTTATACTTCAATGTTATTTTCCTGTTTCCTGCATATGATGTCAGAAACCTGATTTTAGTCTTCATGAACAGGTACAAGAGTACAGTCTGAGAACCCAACTTATGCAATTGCAGCAGAACCCTTGAGGAACAAAGGGCAGCTAATTCAGATGGTTTGAGTGTGCCTTTGATTGCTGGACAATGCGACTAACATGTCCAACTATGACCAATCAATGTGAAGGAAAGAGTGTAAATCGATATGTTCTCCTTACCCTTCCTCGCTGCTCTACTTTTTGTCATGTGTGGTTGGTATATCTATTCTTACCCCTCTAATGGCTGGCAAAATATTTCTCAGTTACTCTTTTCTTTTTACCTGTAATTGTAAATCACCTTGAGGAAAGTAAATGTTCAGAAATGAGAAAAGTTCATGTGCAGCAGCATGTCTTGATATACAACAATCAATGTCTTTTGATGTGTATCTAATTATTGCTTTTATTTTATTTTATTTTTAATAACTGACTTTCTTAGTCTATCCAGAAGATGAACTGAAGGAACATAAATTGTTGAATGGGTGTGAATTTATAGGATGGTATAAAAAAAAAAGGGGAAACAGATATTTTAAGATGGAGCCCTGAGACAGAGATAGATGCAGTTTTAGCTTCAGTGAAGCATTAGAATATGCTTGATCAACTAATTCCATGTGAGCTTCTCAAAAGTATGCCTTGAGTTTTTTAAACTTCGCCAAAGTAAACTAGTTCATCCTTGTGTTTTAGGCAAACTTAAGCGAATGATCTATAGTAGTCTTTTGACAAATTCTGGGACCTTGTGTGTTGAGGAGTTGTCAAGTTGAATGTTGTTCCAGAGATACCTTGAGAGGCATTCCTGTACAAGAAAAATATTTGAAGGGTGACATTTTTCATATTTGCAATTTTAAGATTCTCAATAATCAACTTGCTGATTGCTGAGTCTCTCTTGCTTATTGATAATGATTAGCTCAAATTTTCACCTGATAAACTTACTTTCTTCTAAGTTTTTCATTGAATATAATAAACTGCCAGATTACTAACAGGATATTTAGGCTGTGGTCTTGCACATGATTTTCAAATCTAGTTGTTAGTTCATGCTAGCTAATTGTACGCCGAATGCAGACAATCAGCCTTTCAAATCCTGTCTTGCTAGCTAATTGTACATCGAATACAGACAATCAGCATTACAAATCCTATCTCTTCAGATATCCTTTCTTTCCTAGTTTATCTTACCTAATCAGCCAGTTGAAATAATGAGTCATAAGAATTCCCATTTTGATAGTCATGCCATTCGGGGAATATATTGTGTCAGATTGCTACTTCATAAATTCTAGAGAAAAATTAGATTTCAGGTCCTTCTTTCATGGATGAACTCCACTTCTACAACGAATACCCTTTTGTGCTTTTTCTGTTGATGTTTATAACGAGTTCGACGACTTAATCTCATCAGATAGTAATTTTATGCATTCTGATGGGTTAATATCATCATCTTCCTTTTCCTCCATTACTCCGTAGAATTCTTCTGATATTTGCACCATTTTCTGCCAAGACTAATAAGATTAACATCCAAATGTTGCCAGGCTGTAATTTCATGATCCGGGAGAAAAAGTTAAGTTTTTAATCTCCCTGAAGAGGTAGATATCCTAATCACTGACAGAATATATTTTCCTTAAGTGTTCGGAGCATCGCTGTGCACACAGAGCTCAAATTTTTCCCTTAACTGTTTACGGTTACATGGCTATAAAGCGGGACCCTTCTGCATTGTTCCTCCTCCACAGCTTAGAAGCATTCAACAGTTTCTTCACCTTTTGCGCTTAAAAGTCCCAATTTGTGTTCCTCAACTCCGTTTTGTCTCCATGGCTCCCCCGCAAGGCCAATTTGGTTTGAGTCAATTCTTGGACGAGGCTAGAGCTGCAAGATCTTTTTCCCCATTAAGTTTGTCCTCTGAGAATGCAGCTCTTTCTTTTTCTTCGCGTTCTCTTCCTACAGGAAATGCCAATGTTGACATGGGAAACATTAGTGCTTTCCGTCCTCGACCTATTGGTTTAAACCATGGCTTAGCAAACCATTCTGGGATTGCCGCCTCTTACCATAATCCTTACGATCAATTTGCTGTCATCAGAAACCTAACTCTTGCAGCAACCTATCGGCAAAGTTCTTTCACCTGTGCCAATGGTGCCACCATTAGTGCAGATGATCTCCGTCATTTACTACTCGCTCGTGCACACTCACCTGCTCTTTTTACTCTTGTTGCTAAGATGTACAATGCCTATGGGTTCCCCAATCAGCTTAGTTCAACACAAAGGAACTATTCTTATAGCCAACTTGGAGTTGGTGTTGGTTCCAGTCCTGGATCTGTGAACCGTCAAATGACATTAGGTGGAAATAGTCAACGTGCAAGTCTTGTACACGGAGGCAGTTCACTACAAGGGCAAGCTCGACGCGCTCCAAGGCAGCGAAGCTTGCCTCATCCAAAGTATGGGCCCTATACATGCTCATTGTGTAGAAAGGAGTTTCCCACACCTCCATATTTTGCTTCTCATATAAGGAGCTATCATGATGAGGCCGCAACCAGAGAAATGGAGCCAGGAAGAGAACCAAAGCGCAGGCGTGTGGACGTGAATGATGTCGAGCCAAATGAGGCTGGCATTAATCTTAATTTGGAGCTGGGGTTAAATTCCGCTTATGGTGGACAGTCCTCTAGTAGAAAGAGAGCTGCTATCCTGTAGTCCATGTCCTTGAATACTGCTTTCGTAGTTTTGATTGATTATTTAATTCTAGTCTCTTTCCGCAATTTGTTGTAAAAGTATGCTTTGCATCAATTTGATCAATAATAAACATATTTTTTCCATTTATATTTTCTGGCTTTGATGATTATCTTGTTGTGATTCCTTGTTGATGTGTTTCTTTTGGTTTTATAATTTCTATTGTTCACATACATGTACTTTTTGCATCTCTGGTATTTGGATAATTTCGAGTGGATCTCTGGTATTTTAATTAATTTTGTTAGACAGGCTATTTCCTTCTTTTTGTTCTTTTGTAATTGTGCGAGAGGATGAAATGTAAAATGATACCACCATACGCATGTAGCTAACTCTATATAATGGGATGAAGACTTCGTTTGTTGTAGTTGTACAACAGAATGAAAACTCAGGTATTGCTGTGTGTTACTTCAGCTCTAGAAAAGAATGGAGTAGATTTAAGAGTTCCTAACAGTTCTCTGTAGGGACACATTAAGGATAAAATAAAATAAAATTGAAACTTTAAGGATAAAATAAAATAAAATTGAAACTTAAAAAACTCTCCTGACTGTCTTTCACTATATCCCTCATAATTGCAGCCATCTCAGGTACGGTCAATGCATGGCTCAGGGATTTCATATTTGTGCTGCATGATCAATTGGGCATGAAAATTTTGTTATCGTTAATGGCTCCACAAGTATTATTTCTGTTGGGTTTGATATCATTACCATGTGTCCTAGGTTTAACCACTACAGGTAGGCAAATATGACTGATGACCAAATTCATGAACTTGATATGGTTTTTGTGGAAAATAATGTTATTTGAATTGGTTTTGGTGGATTTGGATGATATTTGAATTTTGAGGAGAAATGGATGTTTGGAAAATGAATGGTACTGGATTTTTTTTCCTCCGTATGAGCTTCAGTGTTCCTGCCGCTGTAGAATCACAGCAACTGGAAACTGGTGGTTCTAGTCATTGCATCATTTTGTAAAACAGGCTGCTTGTCGTGTTCAAGATTTTACTGAAATGGTTTCAAGGGGGCAGGATCGACAACAGTATTACCTTCCAGTATCGAGTGTGGCTGTGAGTTATGATTCCTTTCCTTGAACCTTTTCTATTCATGTTGTTAGTTAGAAGATATAATTTCTTCTATGTCTGTTCTTTTGATATGACAAATTATTAGAGCTGCGTTTTCGTACATACAGTCGTTCTGATGTCTTGAAAGTATTTCTCCCTGCTTCGACCTTGGTGTCTTTGATAATTTTTTTTCCCTTACTGCCCGCGGCTTATGTTGGTATTGTTTGAAAGTGTTTAGTGCATGCTGCTGCTACGTCAGTAAAATCAAGAGATGTACTGTTTCCTTGAATTTGGA